>LKNJ01005958.1:0-21810 GCA_002120245.1 Maccullochella peelii | reverse complement strand
TGTATGTCTGCTTTTGGGTCCTTCTCCTACGCCGCTGAACACGCACCGTGACAATATTGACATATCGATTATGTGATTTAACTGAACATCGAATGAAAAGTTTCTCCTGTGTTATTGTCCCTCCACAGATGAATGCATTCATTCTGAGGTATCTCGAAATCTGCTTATTAAAAACCAAAGCATATTTCTAAGTATTATTACGATGTCATTTATGTTCATTTTACAGTAATAACTTAGAGCACAGTGACAGTCCAAAGTGTGAAAACAATGCTAATAGTAAACAGAGTGAGTTTTGACCTTTAGGACCCTCCACAGCCATAGACCACCCACAAAGGTGTTCACTTAACTTGCTGAATTAGACTTCTTCCCAGGACATAGTGAGCACGTAGGACTGTGCTTGACTGACATTGCCCTGACTCTCTATATAGTTTTGTTGCACCTGTTAAGGTGGGACAATGTACACCTATTGAGTTTAGTGACCTCAGCAAACTCCCAGCTCTACCTATATTATCATGCTCTTTGAATACATTTTAATACCAATACTGACAATTCTTTACAAGACATCTCTGGAACTGTTTTCTGACAGTTCTGTTTTTTGCCAGTTAATGACATGGTAAATGGGCTGCACTTTTCTAACTGAGCAAACAGAGTGCTTTACAATTTGCCTCTCATTCACCCTTTAACACACACTCACACATCAATAGCGCTGGGCTGGCCATCGGGAGAAATTTGGGGTTCAGTGACACTGTGACATGTGGACGGGACAAGAAGAAGCTTGGGACTGAACCAACAATCCTGCAATTACAGGACAACCCAGATCACAAGTCCCTGACAACCACTGACATGTCATGACACGTGCTCTGTGTTAAAAAAGGAGGTACTTCGCACTTTTTTACATATTGTTTCAGGTAAATCGTAAATCGTTTCAGTCCACTTTGTCCCTAACTGAGGCAGAGCAGGATGCTTTTTAAGTAAAAAAAAATGAAAAATGTCTATAATTTAACAGCTTTGATTGACTGACCAATCACAATTAAGAAGGAGCAGAGATTCATGTAGCATGTTCACAAAAATAAGGAGGACAATGGAAGATAGAAAAATAAATTGTCACTCCAACTGTGAGTTGAGATTGGACTGCTGAGGAGTGTGACAGTTTTTATTTGCACCGTGTTGCCGACTGAACTCACACTCCAGGCTGTTACTGTGAGGGAGAGCTTGTCTGCAATGTTAATTAAAGGTTTAAATTAAAACAGTATCATAACTCCTACCGTGAGCTGAGAGAACCACAGCAGATTCTCATGTATGCCGTTGACGCACCAGGCCTGAGTCAGTGCCAGCAGCCCAGCCAATACCAGCCCTGTTGCCATGGAAACACTCTGTCGCCAAGGCCACCGGGGTAGAATGCCTGAACCGGAACAAGTACCGGATCTTCCAAGCCGAGACACCTCCCCTGTACCGCCCTCTTGTTTGGCATTAGACCTTTCTGTCCCCCACATCACGTTACTGCTGCATCTCCCTTCAGCTGGTGCAGCTTGTGGAAGGCCCAAATTATGTATGAGCTCCCTCAGCTTAACTCGTTTACGAAGCTCCATTGCCTGAGAAGACGGAGATTATCAATAAATTCTTGGATCCTTTGATGAGCTGAATCCAGGTAGATAAACGGCATGCTCCTAGGTTGAGCTATATAACTGATCCAAATCCATTACGGCAACAAATGCAAATACAGTGTGTTTTTCTTTTCTTGAAGTTGGTCCAAATAAATTAGCTTTTTAATCACTTCAATTTCCTTGCCAAAAGAAATAAGCAAAAGCTTTCTCTGAGCGAACGAGCTGCTAGTTTCTTTCCCAATCCTTCTTTTGAGTTTGCTCAAGGCAAAACAAGCCTTGGCTTTTCACCAAGAACTCTGATGAGATGGCTAATCCTCCAGTTTAAATTAAGGTCAAAGAGAATAGGCCTAGTTAACAAGTTCACTCACTGCTCATTACCCTGAAAGCTAGTTCACTTCTCAGAAGGCACCGATCCTCTTCTCTCTGTTACCATTTCCTCTTTATGGTTCTTTGAATAACTCCCATCTCTCTGATGTGGTGCTTGAAGAATCCAAGCAAGGGTCTGTCCAGAATTGGCCTTGCTTTGTCTCACCTCTGCTTTATGTCTTCCAGAGTTAAACGCGGACCAACCTCTGCCTCCACTGAACTCGCATTTCAAAACAAAAAGCAATCATTCAACAATTCATCTGCTACGCATGAAGAGAGAAGCAAACATAAAGACAGAGCCACAGTAAGTCTGTGAACAACGGGATGGACTGTAGATAACTGGAGCAGCCAGAGGGAGGGAAAGAAAAGAGAGTTGACTACTGGTGACCTCTTGTCTATAAAAACACACATGCACACAGGAAAAGAATAAGATGGAGTGGGGGTGGGGAGCAGAGAGTGGAACATCTTGGAACATCGTTCGGAAAATATGGGGAACATTTGTCAGAGGGTTTGTGGATCTGGAACCAGCATCAAGCTGTGAGCACATGTCTGAAATAAACTCCACTAGGCACTGAGACCGACGTGGACATGACTTTACACCTGATGAATTTAAGAGGCCAGATGAAGCCAGCTGTCTTACTACATAAATAAGAGGTGATAATAAGCATTGTAAGGGTGTGTGAAAGAGAAAGAGCAGGAAGACCTTTAACAGACTCATTAACCTCAGGCTAACACTGCTACAACATTCCCTCAACAATATATTGGGTGAGGAAACCACATGTGACATTATTAAGACCAGTCCCCTTCCTGTTAAACAACAGCTTCTCCATAGACTGCCAACACTCTGATATCATCAGTTACGTAGGGTCAGGCCAGGCAGAAACAGCTGCAAAGTACCAACCGGGCAGAACTTCCAAACTCACAAATTACTTTGTTTCACGGTCCTTTTCATCCAACTTGAACTGGAAACACTTTAGAGCGCATGTGTATGTGTGTGAGAGAGAGAGACAGTAAGCAGAAGAGTGAAAGTGAGAGAGACAGTAGATCTATAAGTGCAGGAAATTAAATACATCATCTCAACTAGGTGAGAGAGCAACAGCAAGCAGTTCAAGGTAAGGTCAGGACTGCAGCATCAGCTGGCATTGCCACAAGTGTCTGAAAGGTGTGTTAGCGGTACACTAATTTGTACATTTGCTGCAGCCTGGAAAAGAGCATGTGTGTTTTTTGCTGAACATTGTAGCATGTCCTGCATGTGGATTAAGATTTAGAATATATCCACACTAAATATGAAAATGAATCATTTTCCTTCTGTTTTTGTCCTTTGTCCCTCTAAACTCTCGCTTGCATTTTAGTGTGGTGAAGAACAAAACAAATGCCTGCTCAGACACATTCGAGGGATGTGCTCTAGTAAAGTTAAGAATCCAATTGTCTGTTGCATCTTACCCTCTCTGCGATCAACCATTAAAAATGTCAACATAGCAGAACACACTACAGGTGTTGTCATTAAGCTGTATTAATGTTTATTTTGTCAGACAACTTTGCAATCACAAAATAGTGATCAACATCTCAGTGCAGCAGCAGGAATTACTGTTGGACTTGTTGACAGTTAGTAATCATGAGCAGATCAAATCACTATTATAAAATGAGAACAACTAAATCACTGAAACACAAGGGGCTGCGTTGGTGAAGCCGTGTTGTTTCAGGTACCAGTGTGATAATAAAATACAATTCAGGAAGGCTCATTGAAATGAAAGAGGGAGCTGTGCTAATGTCTGTCTGAACACAACCTAAGGCCCGGATTATGAGAAAAGATGTCCAACCACGTTGGAAATCAAAAGTGTTTCTACCTGTTCCGAAATGGCCACACTGGAAGGCGGATTGAAAAGTCTGCCGTAATTGAGAGGGTTGAGACACAATATCGTTTAAATAGGGCTAGTGGCACAAATTTTCAGTCTCTCACGGAAGACATTCATAGTGTTGCCCTCAGTTATTCAGATTTGCGTCACAAATAGTTATATAACAAATTAAAAAAGAGAGCTTGAGAGTGAAGCTCAAACCCAGCTTAGTTTCTTACCTCCACACATCTGGCCAAGTACTGTGTGAAGTGGAATGTCGGATTGTCAGTTTCGAAACGTTACCCCCCAGTCTGAACGTGCTAGTGTGGACCCACGTTGTTTTCACATGTAAACAGCATTTTCAGATTTAGCCAGCTCTGTCTGAACATAGTCTGAGACAGAGTCTTTGATAGCATTAACAGAAGGAAAAACTTCACATGCACACGCACGACCACATACAGCATGCGTGCAATGTGTGATGATGTCAGCCAGCAGCCCACTTATGTGGGAACATTTCGGGGAAATGTTTGCCAGGCCTGTAAATTGACCTGCATTTATTATGAATGAAAGCATCTGTCTGCCTCTTCCCTTCACACACAGACACAAACAGAAAAAGACAGCATAGGACCACAAACTGTGTCCGTACAGATTTCGATTATCAATTAACTGAATGCGCTGCTTTGTTTCTCTGTGACAAAAACTCACAAATTATCCTGTACACATTGCCTCTATGTCAAGGCGCATTGCACATTTGCATGAGAAACAGATGAAGCACCTGGCTGATGAACAAATCCTGAGCTGTAGATTTTTGAGGGCCTGTCTGCTCAGTTGTTTTGTTTGATTCCTCACTCTCTCTTCTGTTCTACACAAAAAGAAAAGTTCATTTTGTGATTGGGATAATGCTTATACAAAATCTGAACCTAAATGTACACATGAAACTCTGCTCTCTGGTATGACATTAATCACTCCCTGTGGGCAGAGAACAATTCCCACCAAACTGTGAAACTCAAACTTTCTAGCAGATTCTGAGAGACCTGAAATCACCGGTGTTACATCTTCAGCCTCCTGCTCTCTTTAATACCTATTACCATGTATATTTAGCTTAATTAGCTTTAAAGTACATAAACTAATTGATCCAAATGAAGATATGTTTGTGATTATTTACATTTCTGATGCTCTATACTCCACCTAAATGTCCTCTGTAGAACTATTTCATCATGGAAATGTAATATATGGCACCAATGGGAGTTTGCTATGGTTAGGGATGTGTACATTATCCATCCCTCTGAAAGGATTTGATACTCTAGGTACATGGTCCGCAATCCGATACAAAATGAATACAGAAATTGTAACAACCACATACAGTGTGATGCTATATGACCACAAGGTCTTGTAAATACAACCACTTATGGCTTCAGTTATTGCCTCTGGGGAGTCCTGGGACAGTGTGCTTTTGGCGCTAGTCGGTAACACTAGCGTTACTCTCCTCAGGTTGATTTTTCCTCTCAATAACCTTACCATTAGCACACATTCTTATACAAGTAGAGAGGTTTGTGGTGCAAACTGAATATTTTAGGATGTAAGAACTTCAGGCAGCATTGGACACAGCAGAGTGACATTTTTTTCCTCGTGGAATTTTTGTCAGAAAGCAAACTGCTAAAAGTTGCTATATGACTACGTTACATAGCTAGCTAGCTTGCAGGAGAGGAGTGGGTCACACACATACACACCCACACACAACAGGAATAGGAGCAAGGAGCACACAAACGGAGAGAAAGAGTTACTTGGAAAGATCAGTTTTGGACAGCCACATTGATTTTTTTCACACAGAATCTGGGTCGGAACTGTGGTTTGTATTGATGTAGCCGTATCTCTGACTGTTGTATCAGTTTTCTGATACATGACAGTTAAACTTTACACCCCTAGCCATGGTACAAACTTTCAGAACAATATTTATACAAAAATTCATCCTACAGTATCATAACATAATATGCAAACACAATACTAAAGCAGGCCACACCAGGTGACCTGCATTCCTTGGCTTGGTTGACTCATACATCTACCACAACAAATGACTATTACTGCACTGATAAATGAGGCAAAAACAACAAACAGCGTTCAACAAACAGTGTTCACTTACATTTTGCCCCAGTTATGACTCTGACATTGCAATCTGTCCTGACATGTCAACAGGATCAAAATCTGCTATGTACTATATCTCAGTCTGAACCAGAACGTTGGTGAAGCTTTGGAAGGGGGATTTAAAAATTACATCATATCTGGCAGGGCATAATGTTCTGTTGCTGTAGAACACTGAACAGACTATAATAAGGACTGCGTAACCACCAGTCGCCCTGGTGTTTCAGGACTTCATGTGGTTCATTTAACGGGCCTGGAAGTGAATCCTCTGCTGTGCGTGGAAAAACAATCATCCCATTTAAGGATGAAGTGTTTATGACGTGTTTGCATGCCATTTTACAGAGAAAACTGGATGAAGGGACGTGTCTGATTGGCACTTATGTTGAAGCTACATATCCTCTTGAGATAAGCAGAAAATGTGTGTGGAATTTTTTAGCTTTTAAATGATAAAACCGGGAGACATTTTCCATCTGTAAACATCCACATTTGTGGTGTGGTTGATGAATATTACACATGGATGTCAAATCCTTAAATAACCTCCATATTAAAGTGTCAAATACATAAATCCAGCCATATCTGCTGCTTCTTAACAAGTACCTCATAAAAGAGATAAAAGGGTCCATGTGTTTTCAACATTCCCAGATCTTCTTCCTGGGCTGGCACAATGGCAATACTTGGTGTTAAATTGTCAGCGAGACATAGAGCCAGTAGGTTTACTAAACCACTGATACATTTACATATGCATTATGGTACATGATGGTGGACAAAGGGCTTGGCAACAAGTCGTCACATAATGATTTGTCATAGATATATTTTTTTACATGTACCAGTTGTTAACATTCACAACTCTAGTAAACAGCAACACTAATTTGCTCCATTCTGGTATAAAGAGAAAGTAACAGAATCCCCTTCAAAAATCTGCCAATTTATATTTGCCCTGCTAGAGGCAAATATTACATTCAATAACTTGTGGAACACTATCTACAACCCAATCTTAATTTCTTGTGTGTTCTTTTGAATTAGGAATTACAATACTTACATTGATTCTCAGTTATTTCAAGAAATGTCCTTCTTCAAAATGTGATCCCTGTTGCCATTCCATGCCTCCCTAACATTAATGTTGCACATTGCCATTCACTCTTGGCATGCTTCAGTAGTTTGTCTGGTATGTTTGCTCCTTTTTAATTGTTGACTAGATATTCTTTGGTTTAAACTCTGTTGTGAAATTTACCCAAAAATAAAACATGTATTATCTAACCCTTGTGCTGCATCAACATGACACTAATTTATTTTTTTATGTTTTTCAGAATACAGGATCTTTTCTGTGCTTTAACCCATGGACAGACAACTTTAATTTTCATGTAAACTGATTTTTATTCTCTGTGTTCCTAAAGTGTAGTCATTGCATTAGAAAAACAGTAAACGTGATCAGATTATTACTAATGGTAACTTTGAACTGCATGTAAGCATTTGTCAAAAAACCTTTAAAACTGTATGCTACATCAAGGCCAAAAATATCATCAGATGTTAAGAAAAAGCATTTTCTCAACTTTTAGAAATTGTCAATTTTTCTACACTGGCTGTTCAACCAAAATCACTGGCTGACTGTCTTTTGATGGCTCAGGTCGACAGATTACAAATGAGACTAGTTGCTCAAGCTGATGTTGGTCTGTTTGTAACATTAAGACTATGATAGTGATCACATAACAGTTTCACTGGCTGATATTTAATAGCTGACTGCTGCCTGCAGTGCCACTGCTGTTGCTGCAATAGGCCTTTTTCTCTGCAGACATTTGACGTGTTGTAGAAAAAGCACAGGTGTTACTAATAACATTAACAATGGCTCTGTTCTATTCAAGTGTCACAGTAATGCCGGCAAAAACCTCGTAAAGCACTTTGGACCTCTGTAAGGCCCTCCTCACTGGCACTTCACTAGCAGCATCAACAAAAGGAAAAAAATGACTTGACCTAAAGATTGTAACAGTGAAGGGCCTTTACCTTGATGTTGGAGAACCAGAGGTCGTTCTCATGCAGTGTGGCCATGTAGATACAGCACAGCAGGCCAAGACCCACAGACACAGACCAACCAACCGATGTCCAGATTATTGTCGCCCATGACCAATCCCCTGCAGGAACATTAACTTATCATTAAGTTGTTGCTGTCAAGTGAAACAGCCAACACAATATGATTAATGTTTTGCATATAGGGCTTGGGTTACACTCGAACAGAACTAGTTTATACGAAGTGTTGTCTGACCACGTCAGAAATCACTGGCAGCTTCACTGTCACGCTTCACTGTCATGGCTTAGTATAACAGTATAACAACACATTAGGAATAACACCTGTGCTTTTCCTTCTATGACAATTCTACTGTAAAAATGCCCTACTGTTCCCCTTCAGTCTCTACACTGTGAAATATTAGTCGTTTTTCACAGCAAACATTTTGATTTGTCATTTCAGGTGAAGCACATTTATGACGGCTGCATTTTGTTCAAGTGCTGCAATAAGCCATGCCACTGAGTCAACATACACACCAGGTGGTTTTTGTTCAGTGGATACTAGTGATATACAGGCTACTCATAGAATGTAAATTACATTAAAATTTTAATCTGTAATATGCATGGGCACAAGATGTAAGAGTTATGAAAATGTGGCATTTCATTAAAACCCCACTGAGAACTTTCCTTCCCATTCTTCACCCACAAGAGGTCAGAGGTTAGGGTCAGATACAGAACAATGACCCTATATCTCAATCTGGCTCAACTATACTTCAGCAGGGTGGACGGCTGCCAGCCATGCTCACCCCTCGATCAAAGGGCGTTTTCTGCAGTCTCTAGGTCATACTGCTGCTGCCTGAAACTGTATGATAATCAGCTGAGTGGGAATATGGTTCACTCACCGTGCAAGACCTTCTCTGGATGATGATCAGTGCAACAGTTGGACTGTTGGGACTGAAACTCTGCAACATGAGGGGGCTCCTTCCCCTTGCTGCCCTTCCTCTGACGCAGGGCTGTCATGTTGAAACACTGCAACCAGACAGGGGGGAGTGTGTCCGATTACCCACACAGATATGATAAACAGACACCAAGTGAAGACACACATACACACACGCATGAACCCTTAACACACAAACAGCCTGTGCACTACTGCAATCTGAGCCAAAGCAAACAACGACCTGCACCACTGTTTGCTTTCTTTAACTATCTGTGTAGCCTTTCATTGAGCTGAAACACTGATAGATGAGGTGGACAGGCCTGCTTACAGCGGAATTTCCTGCTCACGTCGCTGCCAGAATAACGTAAAACATCACATCCCATTTACGTTATCGACACCGATAGCAACCACATCACTGGAAAACTACAATATGTCTACGGTATTTATGCCGGATTTTAAGATAAGACAAACAGCAATTGTGCAAGTCCCTAATAAAATGTCATAAGGGATAGTAGTGATGCAAATAGTGAGGTACATAATACCATCAAGTACGATAAGGTAGGTTTAAACTCCTATTGTGTACCACGGACATACTTCTACAGCCGCATTATAATGAATGGGCATTTTGCATAAAGGCGCAGTGCCGTTATGGACGCCAGACTTTTCTTTCTGTCTTGACAGCAACAAAGACGAATACGATATGCGCCAACGGTACATTTATAAGCCTCACCCTCTACAGCAGCCACTGGTAGGATGGTCCGACAGCTCTCCTCTACCTCCCCCTCTCTCCCTCTTTCTCTCTGCCTCTCTATCTCCCTCGCTCTTTCATTTTCTCTCCTCTTTTTTCCCTCCAGTTAATTCATGGGTCAGCTTCAAACCGCACCGGGTTTAACCACGGGTCAATACCGGAACACAACAGAGCCTGCCTTCAAAATAAAAGCGTAAAAATATCACTTTTGTAAAAGGCAGGAGCATACCTACATTCGTTGTAGGAGACAGAAATAATCTCTCTGGATGGGTTAACGTCTATGGCCAGGCACTATAGGGTAGAAGAGTTGGGAAAAGAGTGCAGTCTTAGATTAGTAGCTACTACTACAGCTAAATACAGAAACAGTTCTGCTCGTGTTACGTTTATATTATAATATTGGAGGATATCTGATATGGCAGAAAAAAGAAATAGAGGACAAAGAGAACAAAAACAATCAAGAATTGTTATAGTGTTGAGAAGGATATCATTTATGTGATTAGAAGACATAAGGTCAGTCTGAATTAATTCTTTTTTTGTCAAGTATCCCAATAACCCAAGAATGGGTGTAAGGACCTTAACTGTAAATGTGTCCTCTAAAGTAACGGAGCATATGGCAACAGAGATGTTATAAAGCTGTGTCATTAAATTTACAGTGTAGTTTTGTTCTATGAATCAGTACATATAAAAAACTTACCGGTTCCTACTGGTAGGCTACCTAAATTGATAGGTAGGATACAGCGGAAGAAAAGAAAAGGCATTTCAGAGGAAAAGAGAAATGAATTATTTTCATTAAATAATATTTTTGTAAACATAGGTACCAACATTTTGATAAAGAGCAGCTGACAACAATGACATCCTGCAGTACCTATTTATGTACATAATTATGGTGTAATGTATTTCACAGTTGTGATGTGCTACCAAAACGTAATATACTCATGTATGAAGTATAATAAAAACAAATGCTTTTGCCCTTTACTAATGGCAGTTGTGACACAAAGTTGCCCCAACAGAGGGGCTCTTAATTTCATACAGGTGTGCCTTCAGCAGGCAAGCTACACCCACACTCCAGGGATTTACTATGCCAACATGTCTTCCATTTCATTGTATGATTTGGAATAAGAACAAGTCAAGAAATTGGTCTATACTTATGAAAATTTGCACTGCGGCAGCTCATAATGGGTAGGCTGGAGTAGAAGACAAACTTACCTTTCTCAAGTGCACAGAATGGCTTGTATTGTCATCAAACTAACACAGAGTAATGTAATAATATAACATAGATGAAGGTGGACCAAACATAGCTAATCTTGAATGTTTAACGAGGTATCAAGGAACCTAGCATTTTATTTTCATTCTTTTAATTACACAATAAGAATGAGGTATGCAGACAGTTATAAAAAATCTTGACTGTTCTCCCATTTTTACTCTTTAATTATACAATACGAACACAGTAAGAAAATGGTAACTTCATATCATGGGATCATTAAAGTTTAAAAAATGTCCTTTGGTTTGTTATTGATATGGGCTTCACAGCGATTTTCAGTAATAATTGCCTGCTTATTTTACTATATTTCTGAAATGTCAACAGTACTAGGGGTCCATTACAAAACAATTACAGGAATCTTCACACACTTTGTGAATGTTTCTGTACTTTCTATATAGGCCTCGTGAATCAAGATCCTGTTCTTTTTAGGATCATGCAAACGTATTTGTGAATGAAACATCCATATTCACTCTTCAAGACTGAAACAACATTGTTCAAAAAGGCATTGCAGGCTTTAAGACTTCGTCATCCTTCCACTGTAGTACTTTCAATGCTGTATTAAAAATGTACAATTCAAAATGTTTATAATAATGATGCCTGGAAAATCCAGATAACGTTTTTTATAACACCCAGAGTTGAAATCTAGGGTCTGTGCTGGCCAATCTATTACAGAGAGAATACCAGCTCACTGCTTCTTTCCTAAGTAGGTGTTACATCATTTGGAGCAATATGTCAAGCACTGTCCATGCATGGCGTTGCAAAATGGAGGGATAGCATTCTTTGTTCAATATGCCTTTTTCTTTAGGCAAATCTCCCACTTTCACAGCACCCCCAGACCATCACATTGCCTCCACCATGCTTATAGAAAGCTTCAAGCACTCCTCCAGCATCTTTTCATGGGTTCTATGCCTCACAAAAGTTATTCTGTGTGAGCATAATACCTCAAACTTGGATTAATCTGTCCATAACATTTTTCTGCAGTCAACCTCCATCCAATGTCTGTGTTCTTTTGCCTATTTTAGTCTTTTCCTTGCCACTGGTAAGTCTTTGTTGGTAGTGGGCTTGTTGAGCCCTTTCCTAATATTAAATTATACAGTGCTTAAATATGTTAAATCCAATAGGTGCAGTTAAGTTCTCTGAATAAGTCATTTTCTTTCCTTGATCATTTGCACTTCCTTACTGACCTCAAGCCTCTTGAAAGATGTCTTTTCACCATCCAGGCTTGTGACAATGGTCACAGCACTTTCCTAAATGGATACACACATAAGCATGACAGTGAGTGTACAGATCTGAATGGTGGATAGTATGTTTGTATGCGATAATAAACTTCATTCACATGAACCACCTCTTTAGGAGGAAAGCTGTAAGGCCTCTTGCTATACGTGTGGTCCTCGTCAGTGTACAGTGGCATCTGTAGACAGGCCACCATATTGTGCCAGTATGTTTTACATGCAAGGTTACTTCTAAAGAGATCCAGGCTGGATTCAGAATGACACAGTACCACACTAAACATATTACATTTGCCATAAAGTTACATGTAGTATGTGTTTTGGAGTAGTAACCCATTCTGGAATGGGCACACTAGGATCATAAATACTTTGAAAGATGCACTGACCATGGTACTGCTTGCATATGACCTTTTACGACCAATCCTGAATATTGGTGGGACACTGTCTCGAAGGGTTGCTCTCCCTTAACATGTATTTTCTTCACCAGAAAGTTAAATTTTAGGGCCAGGTGTCACCCCAAAGTCCTCCTGATAATTTATGAATACAATTATTAATTTTGGAGCACTGCCACATACACTTCCAGCCCAAGATTTTCAACCAGGATAATATATGTCATGCTAAAGAAAGAGCACAGTTACACTCCATTTGCATTCAATTTCTTATAGCATATTGATATGATAGCTTTTTTCTCCATACTTACAATGCTGAAGTCAAAGCTAGCCTACATGGCAAAATACCAGGCATACTGTAAAGAGGATTACAATTTATTAAAAGACACATGTAAGACGTAATTAACATGTGACAGCTCATAACTCATTAAGAAAGTAGTCACACACATCCAACTGAAATGTTCAGGGCTGATAACGCCCTAATAAAGTGGTATGGGAGGCCTGCACACTTGAATGTTCCTTAATACCTTTTTTTGCAAACCTTTTATTTGTAAATGCACAAAGTATTGAGACAACATATCGATTAAAACAGAATGTTTGTCAGGTTTATGTGGTGGTGGTTACGGGAGGCAGACACCCTCCTCACATTTAAGAATAGGTTTCCTCTTTGATAAAGCTTGTAGTAGGGCTGACTCAGGTGAACCCTGAGCCACCCCTTAGTTATGCTGCTATAGGCCTAGACGACTGCTGGGAGACTTCCGATGATGCACTGAGCTCCTCTCTCCTCCTCTCCCTCTCCATCTGTACACACTCTTATCCCATTAATGCTTGTTACTAATTCGACTGCTTCCCTTTTCTCTCTTCTCTCTCTCTCTCTCCTTCTGTTGCTTTCTGCAAGTGTTTCTGCCTCCAGAGCTGTGGAGTCTGGATCTGTGGTTGCGGAGCTGCGGAGTCTGGATCTGTGGTTGCAGGCCATCTGCTGCCCCCGTGTTCCTGCTCGGCGGCCGCTGCTGCTATTGTTGTTATTGGTCTAATTATTAGTATTAATTGTTGGGTCTCTGTAAATATGAAGAGTCGGTCTAGACCTGCTCTTTATGAAAAAGTGCCCTGAGATAATTTTGTTATGATATGGCGCTATATAAATATAACTGAACTTACAAATTAACAGTGTTAGGGAGCAATTGGAGTGTGCCATATCACTTTCTGATAACATAACTCATAACTCACCTTTGTCATGAAAACACCACATTCATTCCCATGGGTCTGCTTAGAAATCCCTTTATAAAGAAAAGTTACAGTTAGAGCATCGTTTCTATTAATTATGAGACAATAAGATAGTGACATTGCAGACAAAACATCCAAATCCAGAGCAGTCTTCTCTAGGATCCCGCAAAAATTTGCTGTGCAACACCTCTGGACAACCAAGAGCAAAGTCAAACAACAAAAAATACAAACCTGTCTGCTCCTATAGGAGAGAAAAAAGGGAACAAAACACGAACCCAACACTGTTGCTTCAGAACATGAACTGTACCACAAACTGATGGGTGGAATGATGGATACATTTTTTTCTACATATCTGTTAATCGTGCTTAATTTTAAATGATTGAAAATATCTGCTCAATCATTTGACTTACTTGGAAATGGTGCACAGGATTATAGTTGGAGGGAGGGAGTCACGTTGGGGGTAGATAAAGGTTGGCAATGAAAATCTCCTTTCCCTGTACAACTCAAGGATAACTAAAATTGGTCAACACTACAAAAATGGTACAACAAATATGGTAAAACATATGGATGAGTACAAGCTATCTATTGATCACAATAATTCATGTATGCCAGGACATTACCTTTTGATCCAGTCACTAAATCCATGACAGTATAAAATTCTCTGAAAAATACACCTGCATATGAGCCATGTCTTGGACCAGCCTGAGGCACCCATTTCCCACCTGTTGATGTAGTGACAGCGTCAGACAATTCCTAACAGATTTTTATCATAACATACCTTCACCACTAAAATGGACAGCACCATTGAATCCATGTCTCTTTGAAGTCCAAGGGTCAACATGTTACTCCTGGACAGGCAAGATGATCCATCTTTGATAATGATCTCCTAATCTGGCCTATTAACATCCAGGATATAGTTACATACAGTAGTTATATAGTTATATACAAAGAAATCAATAGGAAAGCAAAGAAAAGAGCATGAACATCAGTCATTTTTTAAATTAATAGGATAGTATGCAGAAACATCCGTTTACTAGCTGCTAATGAAGGGGACAAGGCCAGTTTTCTTATGCATTCTTTAGGGTTTGCCTCCTGGAAAGTGTCGTAGAGTGCGTAGTGATCTGCAGAACCTGTAGTAGGGTGCGCATTCATGTCTGCGGGCTCCATTTTCAAGTTTAACCAGGGCAAGTTTATTTTCAACTCACCTTTCTCAGTGGACTTGAAATTTTCTGGTGTGGCTTCAGCCAGTCTGCCCTTGTTTGGCCAGAAGGGCATTTTTTCTGGCTCACGCAAGTTGGTGTGAGTAAACAAACCTCTGGCAAAGTCATATAGCACAACATTTGGTAGGTACTTAAAAGAGAGCAGCATGTCTGCATAATCTCACGCACTTTCTGCTCTTACATTGAATTTAACTGCATTCAAAACTCCACAAGGGCACATTATCAGGCTGATATCAAATGGAAAGGAACACAGGCTAACACATTAAAATATCAAACTGTACTACCTGTATAGAGTTCCTGAGAAACAGGCAGAAATTATGTGATCATTAAAATGACGCAGCCACTCTACCAACTCCTGATAGCACTACAATGTGCCACATGCAGTACATTTTTTACAGTATGTTATACCTGAAAAAAGGATGTTTAAGTCTTGTCAGTGACATGGTGGATACTAAATGACAAACCACATATTTGGATACATGGAACTGTAAGAAATAGCACTAATAAATTTTCTCATGAAATGCAACCTACCCTTCACAATTCCAGTGACGATCTTGGCTTTTGTGGATATGGCAATTGCAACAGAAAAAGGAAATTTGCCGAGACACAATAATTCTCCTGTGGAACCAAGTGCCTTGGCATTTCCTCTGATGACTGCAATGATGACATGTTTTTTGGAGGGTTTGTTGGCAGGCCTTTATGAGATATAAGGTATTCTACCATTTCCACTAGGGCTTCTCCTTCTGGGGGATACAGAGGAATACTTTCAGCTTGTGTGTCATCTACCACAGGGCAGAGTCTTCATGACAAGATTCATTTTTTTCTGAAAAACTCAGGCCTCGGGTGGTGCAGGTGCCACTTAGCTATGGATTTATATGGGCAGGATCAAGATTTTGAGCATGGGCAATGCCATGTATTTTGGGTATTGTCATAGTAGACCATGACCCTCCCCAATCTAGAATAGGAGGAGATGTGTGGTTCCAACACAGAAAAATAAATGTGTGGCTGTTCTTGACCAAGGTTCACCTCAACACTATACACCTCACACAATATTTGTGATATGGAGAAGATGAATGTAAACCATAGATCAAGGATATTTTTAGTAGTGCATATATTTCATATAGAGGTATATTTGAGTAATTGAAGTCTTTTAGCACTGACTTTAGGCTTTGAATTGAAATAGAGCCAACTGAAAACAAGATTTTGAGCTGAAGGTTGTAATGATACTAATTGTAATTTACATGAGCTGTATTAATAACTGTATGTTGAATGTAAACGATTTGAGTGTGACTGTCTGTAGTTCAGGGGTTTTTTATATATGGAAGATTTGGAGACGAGTCCAAAACCAAGGAGGGCATCCACTGAGTGGAAAGATATTCCAGTCGACTGGATCACTCACTCCCTTGTGTGTTAGGACGGACTATCAAACACATATATTTGGGCCCCAACGATCAATGTATTGACTGAACACTTAAAGACTGAACTCAGGATTATTCAAGATTTTTTTTTGTGCGCACTTTATTATTTTAGTTGTTATTTTGGGTAAACTATATTAAATAAAGTGGCCATTGTCTAAAGTCTGTTTTAATACACCTGTTCATTCAAATTTAGACATGTGTTGAAGCCTCCTTACTGATTTCTCGGTTCTCCTGTTGTCATACTTATTCTGACACTGGTCCACGTTCACATTGTTACTGATAAGTCTGTATCGGAAAGTTGAGCCATGCTATATCATGACATAGTGTACCATATCATTACGTTGTTAATGTACTGTATCATGAAGTATAGGAACATTTCCACAAAGGTATGCCAAAAAGTGTCAGAATGGCCGAGCGGTCCAAGGCGCTGCGTTCAAGCTGGGGAACACTCGGCCGTCAAAGAGGGGGAAGAAGGGGGGAGAAGGGGGAAGAGGAAAAGAAGGGAGAAAAGAGAGGAAAAGGGAAAAAAAGAGAGGAAAAGGGAAAAAAAGAAAATGTGGCTGTTTTTCTAAGTATTTCTAGCTTCCTAAACACAAAAAGTAACATTTTGATGTTTTGGACACGCCACGGATGGGATTCGAACCGACGAACTGTGGAAATTGTTACTTTTTTCAAGGGAGGGGAGTCGCACCTACTTGCATGACGCACATTGCCTTATTTGGACATCACTCCCAGAGTTGGGGGTGTTCCCCAGTTATAAAGCTAGGGCTACTGACATGAGCAAAGGCAATAAATGACAAATAGGAAGAAATAACTGCCTTTTAAGTTCTGCTTGGTTTCGATCTGCATGCAAGGATCGTTATGGCATCTTTTATGAATGCAAATATGTTTCGTTTGAAAAAAACTTTCATATATAGATTCTTATTTATAAGAATGCTTTCTTTATGTGTAATAATTCTTTTTTTCCGGAATGCCCACTGCCTAGAACTCATCCCATGACTTGGATCTTTCTATTGCTGACCCTCATTCTGAAACTTCACCTTGTGTATCGGAGACCACCTCCATTTACCATTTACCTCTAAGCATGTTTCTTTTTCTGTTTCATATCATGGTGTTTCTTTCAAGTCTCAAGTTAATTAACTTGTAAATAACATACCACATTACTGTTATTGAATGTTGTCATCATCATCATTATTATTATTATTGTGCTGTTTTACACAAACTGTCATTAAAAACACTCACTTGTACATTTCTGTATACCAGTTTTGTTTGTTCATGGAAAACAGAAATAAACACTTTAGAAAGTTTTAATTAAAACATTACTAAAAGTACAACAAATACAATTAAGAGTTTAAATGCAGAAATATTGATTTTTTTCATACAACTATTTACAGTCAACAGAATAATATATCAATACTTTAATAAACAATATTTTAAACTATTTACAATACAACTATTATTTACTATTAACTATTTACAATACATTTCACACGATTATTTAGGGACATTTTTCCTCATTTCCACCAACCACTGGTCTTTTGAGAGCGATTCAGACATAGGACAATACACTCTGCCACGGTACTGGCTGTGTCCAGTGTCAGCAGTGCGGAACTGGCCACACTTTTTGCAGGTATTGGCCACTACAGTTCGCCTATATGGCCTCTTTGCAGTGGGCCCAGCATCCACTGTGGTCGTAGGCGCACTGGGTTGTGGGTTTGTGCCCTGAACAACTGGCACAGGAAGGATTACTGGTACCATATTTAGTCCTGCTGGTGTGAGTATCTGAGGTGTCAGAAAGGGCCTTGGTGCTGTGGGTGTGGCAAACAACACCTTTGGCATGATGGGACGCGTCTGCCTCTGTTGCGCCTGACCTGCTGTACTCTCCGGCAACTGGTACTGATGCTCATGTCGTGCTGGCATGGGTCCAGTGGGGAGTACTCTTGCCTCCTGAAGAGGCTCTTCAGATTCAGGGAGGGCTGGAGGCAACGCAGTGCCCTGGAGCAGCACAGAGAGCCCCTGCCTCTTCTGCCTGTTGTTGTGCCATTGGATGAGGGTGTTCTGGTTCACTTCCACCAGCTGGATCTTTGTTCCCTGCATCACCAGAGAGTTACCAATGACAAGCTGCCTAATCTTATGGTAGTCCCTCAGAATTAAGGACCACCGTGAATCGGCCCCCTTGCCTTTCCTAACTGGGCTTGGGTGGAGATTGCAGAGTCTTAAAAAAATGTTTTCCACCAAGCGACAGCAGTCAGGCCACTGAGCAGGTGCACTACTCGTACCTAACATGCAACGAGTGGTGCTCTCCACACCAGGCGTTTGTGAGGGCTTCTTTGGTGTTCTGAACCGTCCACTTAAAAGTCTCTCCTGATGTCGTGCTGCATAAACCACCCGCTGCTTGTCACCTTCATCCAGGCTCTCCCACAGTGCTATGATTGTGCTCGCCTGCTGGTTTTTGAGACAGAGAGAGGTCTGTTCCCGAAGTTCCACCAAGTACTCAGCAAGTCTGTCCACGTGCTGGTATCCAGGAACATTCTGGTCATCAACAGCCTATTGCAAATTAAATAGTTTAGAAAATAGCAATGTAAAAGCTTCACTGACACTGACCTTTAATGACAATTTATAGATGGTGTGGATTTAATAAAATATGTGTGCACAAGTGCTCATATCTATATACCTACATATTCAAAATCACGCTGACACTTACCATATCTTCACCTTCAACTCCAGCCTCAGAGGATGAACTAGATGGCAGAATGGATGCAGCGGAGGCCATTGCAGATGTGCCAGGAGAGAGGGTGGATGTGCCTGTGCTGGGAACCAGGGTGGCTTTGCTGGGAGCCAGGGTGACTGTGCCTGTGCCAGGAGCCAGGGTGCCTGTGCCGGGAACCAGGGTGGCTTTGCTGGGAGCCAGGGTGGCTGTGCCAGGAGAGAGGGTGGATGTGCCTGTGCTGGGAGCCAGGGTGGCTTTGCTGGGAGCCAGGGTGGCTGTGCCAGGAGAGAGGGTGGATGTGCCAGGAACCAGGGTGGCTTTGCTGGGAGCCAGGGCTGAAAGATATGTAAAAAAAACAAAAAACATATTGCAATTATTTTGTGACATTTGTTGGGGTCTGTACCAAACAAACATGTTTCTTACAAGATTTGTAGATCAGGGCATCTCAGCAGCACTACAGTACTTCATTATAATGCTGTTTTGTCACACATTTGAACTTTATCAATCTGCAATTTGGATATTGCACTTGGCCATATTGTAGTTTTAATAAGATTTCGATTAATTGTTCAGCCCTACCGGAAGCCAGGGAACCAGGACCAGAGGCAATGGTGGAGGGACCAAGAGTCGGAGAGGCTGGAGCCTGATGGACCTCCAGGTCCAGCACTGTGGGGTCGTCTGTGATATCAGAGAAGCCCTCATCTTCCTCCACATCGTCCTCCACGTCATGCTGCTCAATTAACTGAGCAGTCTCCTCCGAATCAGGGTGCATATCCTGCAGTGCCTGACCAGTCTGCCGGAACAGATACCGTACCCCTATGAGTTCTCCTGAAACAACAGAGGTGAAGTGGATAATTTACAAAAGTTAATACAAAACAAAACTGAGTTGAATTACCAATGTGTTCACAAATACTTACCAGTGTAACGTGAGGGTGGACAGAACTCCGGTACCACCTTCCTGCCGAACAGCTTCTCGTAATTTTGGTTTACGGACTGAAGCAGGTCACCCGAGTAGCTGCGTAAAGCAGATGGTCCGGTAGACAGGGCAGCACTACCACGATCCTGGTTCCACCTATGCAGTCCTTCCAGCAAGTAGATCTGAAAGTTCAGGCTGTTGGCACTGGTCCCTAGAAGTACATTATTAAATATTAAATTATGAAATATTCTTGGACAATACAACACATGAACCAACATGTCTGATGGACACAAACCTGGTATGAAGCAGTTAAGGTGTAAATGGAAAGACTCTAAAGATGTAGAGCCTCTGGCACATCTGTACGTGGGTAACCGCACACCTCCCTTTGTGAGCTCCCGTGTTTTGGTGTATAGAGCAACACCTGGTGGATCCTGGATGCACTTGACATGCTTTCTCTGGACACGCCAGATATGCTCCATCCTCTCCCTATCAAACAGGGGAACGCCAAAGGAGTCGTTTCCACTGGTCCCCATGAGCCCTCGCAGCAGCAGCTCCTCCAGCAGCTGAGTGGTGGTAACCTCACCACGGGTCCTCCTCCGGCAATGGAGAGCCAGCTCCTCCCTGGACAGATGTTTATTGATGTCGCCATCAGTAAGTGAAGACAGGCCCTGGGATTGAAGCTGCTGTCTTTTTGCTTCGCGCAACAGTGCTAAATCAGCTGCATCCCACTCAAATATGCACGCTGATAGGCGTGACATAAAGATTGGGTACAGCTGATGAGCATCTGTTGAGCATCCCAGGGCAAGTCGGCGCATGAAGTGCCAGATATCCAGCCTTACAGTGAGGTCTGGCCACCCGCTGAATCTGGCCTGCAGCTTGGTCTCCCCTGCCTCAGTACAGCAGCCACAGTCCACATATAAGGCAACAGGGGGATCCACACCAGCCTTCTGGTATCTCTTCACCAGGTCTGCTGCCATCATGTCCAGGCCAGCTCCCTCCTGAGCAGTCAGCACACTGATGAGAATCTGACCATACTCATTTCCCACTGAGGTGAGCCAGAGTGCCGTCCCCTTGGCTGTTCCGGCAAGCTTCTTGGTGATCTGAAGAACACAAAATGTATAGGGCCTCTGTGAACATCATTCAGAAATACTGGAATACAGGCAGTAGTTAATATCAGTAGCCTATTTTAAAGAAAAAAAAGGTTTTAACCTTTTTGATCGAATCCATTTTCAGAATGGTTCCATGGGTTGATGTTATCTTGGCCTTGATGTCCTCCAGCCTTGTTAAAATGTCCTGGCTGTAAACGGAGAGCAGCCACTTGCAGCTCGGGACCACAGCAGGCTCTGGAGGCTCAGGAAATGCCATGGGCACCAGTCCTGGGCGCTGGAGGAAGTCCACACACTCTGTGGTGTACCTTGCAATGCGATGCAGCCACTCCTCTGTGTGGTTCTCCCTCAGCTGCTTTAAAACACGTGTTGGGCTGTTACCCAGGCCTCTCTCCCGCAGAAGCCGGATCACCCGGATGTCACACGCAAACCTTGGATATAGACAGATACATCAGTAAGAATGTTTTACATAATTCTATTTTACAAGATAAGAGTGAAAAGAGACGCTGCTTACTTTTGTGTGAGGATGACCCGAAATTCTGATCTGTCAGTCTGGCTCCAAGACACATGGGTGGATCTACATTTGGTGCAGGTTAGAGTCTCTGTCACCATATTGTAGTTCCTGTCCACGTCCAGGACCCGACGTGCCCTCTTGTGTAGCCCTGCTCCTGTGAGTTGGTGCCGTCCACAGGCAGGGTTGGGACAGACCACCT
>LKNJ01005957.1:0-18386 GCA_002120245.1 Maccullochella peelii | reverse complement strand
TCATCCTCCTCCTCCTCCTCCTCATCATCATCCTCCTCATCCTCCTCCTCCTCCTCCTCATCATCATCATCCTCCTCCTCCTCATCATCATCATCCTCATCATCCTCATCCTCATCCTCCTCCTCATCATCATCCTCATCCTCATCATCCTCCTCATCCTCCTCCTCATCCTCCTCCTCCTCATCATCATCCTCCTCCTCCTCCTCATCATCCTCCTCCTCATCATCCTCCTCCTCATACTCCTCCTCCTCATACTCCTCCTCCTCATACTCCTCCTCCTCATACTCCTCATACTCCTCCTCATACTCCTCCTCCTCCCGTCAGTCGGCTCTTACTATGTTTCCTTTGGTGGCTTCTCCCAGCAGACCTCCGAACGTGATGACGGGCGACATGCAGGCGCAGTACAGGAAGAGGACGGACGCCAGACACTGCAGGCTGACGGCGTCTCTGATGTCACTCCACAGGAAGGGAGCCTTCCTCCGAACGTCGTTCATCAAACCGCCGAAGATCCTGACGGACAGACGGACAGGTTTCACTCCTGAATCACGTCACTTTGCAATTATTCTTCTGCGTTTCAGATCAATAAGAAGCTTTAATTAATTAGAATTATTAGTATGAAGAATCGTTTTCCAAGAAAGAAAAGATATTTAGGAAATGTCTGATGATGAGCCGATAAAAACCAACTCATGTAACTGTGACGACACGGCGTGCATGATGATGCAGCTCTGACACGGCAGATTTGGAGGCCTGCTATTGGCTGATTGTAGTCAGACTGTAGTCTTTTCACTGGTCCTAAACCAGAAAATACAAAACCTAACAGAGCATTTTAAACTGTTTGTGCAGGTATATTTCAGTGTGTGTGTTCTTACACGTAGGGCTGCAACTAATGACTGCTTTCATATTTTTAAAACATTTTCAGTTTAATCAGTTAATTGTTTATTTCTTATTGATTTATTTCACAGGGACGGTGCACGTTAATAAACGTTAACTGTTCTTCATCTGGACAGATCACAGTTATTGAGATCATTAATAAGCATGCAGGGCAATAATAAAAAGAGAATATTAATGTTTAGTAAGAAACATCACACTACATTCTCTACCACACTGTCAGCTATTAAAACACAGAAGCTCTCAACAAAAACGCATGCAAAGCAATGAAATGGGAAATATTTCTGTTCATAGAAATATGCAGGAAAATAGTCTGAAACTTGTCGAACTAACAGACCGAAGAGAAAACAGACAACGATTCAAGTTTTTATTGATTAACCATTTATCTAATTTGTTTGACCAGTTTGCTGTTGATGGATTCTTTTGAGCACTGCTGGCATGGATTACATGTGTGCAGACTGACCTCCCTGTCCTCTGCAGCTCCGGTCCCGTCTGATGCTCCGCCTCCTTCACGATGTCAGAGGCGTGGGCGGAGCCATTAGGGACAGACGCCATCTTCCTCTTCTCCTGCAGAGGATGAAGATACAGAGCTGAACTCAGGTCAGCCATAATTCACATCAGGGATCATCGCTGTCTGACAGGACGCAGGCCTCGTGTTGCCACGGTGGCGATCTCACCTGAGACGGGACGCTCTTTGGGGGTTCGATGCGGATGCTGGGGTCCCATTCCCCCGGAGGAAGCACAGTGACCTGATCCAAGAACTCATCGATCCCCGACAACAGGTCGTTCCTGTCCTTCGCCTTGTAGGCAACATCGTGGAAAATCTACCGGAGAGAAATGAAGTCTGTCAGACTCACCTGTAAACCTAAAGAGTAATATAACCTATATATATAAAACGTATATAAAGGATTTTACTTTAACCGCTTTACCCAGTTTTTGCTAAGAAATCTGTCTTAGCAAAGACCTCCTATCGAACCTAAAGAACGATTATAATGTACAAAAAGAAATCAATTTTACTTTAATAAATCTCCATTAAAATCCTCATGTTCTGCTGGAATTCAGAGCAGCATGAATAAAATCGATGCAGCAGAACCAGAGATGTTCTCTTTTCATGCCACATGTTCTTTGTCAAAACCTGGCGCCTACATTACCCACAATGCACCTCTTCTTCTGACAGTTGTGTGCGCCTGCAGCAGAGCTGAGTAGCAGGCTGCAGAGTTTTGTCAGCTCACTTCTTTCTAACTCCACACCAACACACTGTTTTCATCTCGAGGATGTTTATCAGACGTCACACAGCTCCCTCTGAGAGGCTGAAGGCTTTGTACTACTTTAAAACACACACAGCAGAACTCCCCAACACCTGGAGGCACCTGCTGAGGGGCAAAATCATCTTTAAATGATGCATTTCTTCTGACTGTAACGGCAGAATTTATGAGTGTCAAGTTTTTCGGATATATAAAATGTTATTTTCCCAAACGCTGGTCTAATAATTCATTTCAGACGAATGTTTAGAGAATAACTTCCACATTCACACAGTCGACTGCGATCATCAGCCAGCAGATCAGTGTACAGGCCCCGAAATAATTTGACCTTAAACTATTGAATGAAGAACTGTCATGTGACCGTTTGGTGCCGTCCTGCTGGTCACATGATCTATGTGGCCTGCAAAGTTTTCTACGAACTAGGACTTTTTACCCGTTCCTCCAACAACTAACAACATCATGAGTCAGTTTTCTATCACATTCTCCTCCAGCAGGGGGCGCAAGAGCTCTGCAGAATAAACAGTGAAGGAGAAGAAAAACAGCAAGCGTCTCAAATTCCTCTGAAGAAGTTGCGAGCTCCCTGTGAAAGCTCTCAGTCCGAGGACTTCTCTGGTTTAAACGCTTCTCCTGCGGTCTCACCTCGTCTGTCATCAGAGTGGCCATGGAGCGTCCGATCTCGTGGTACTGAGGACCTTTTCCAAACGGACCGAGCAGCAGGAAGAGAAACCTGGACGGAGAAGAAGACAAGAAGTCCGCAACACAACCACACAAACGGTAATTAACGAAGCAGATCCTTTACTTGTGCAGTACTAAAGTTACTTTCCAGCACTGGATAGCAGAGCTCATGTAAACACACTCTCTGCTCTGATCCAGAAGCAGCTGCCACAATAACAGGTGTGTGTGTGTGTGTGTTGTTCACCTGGTGGGCACTGGGACCTCTGTGAGGCCGGTCAGCAGCATGGCGGGGGCCAGCCGGACGAAGGCAATGATCGGCCGCTCCAGGAAGTCGACTTCACCCACCAGGACGTTGGAGGCCTCTGCACCAGGAGGAATCTTCTTCATGAAGTTCATATCCACCTAAAACACACGCGGGATCAGTCACACTGTGACTCCACCTGACCATCACTTCACACTGACTCCACCTGACCATCACTTCACACTGACTCCACCTGACCATCACTTCACACTGTGACTGTAATGAAGTGCTTCACAGGTGCATGAAGAACAAGTCGAAGAAGAAGAACAAGAAGCTCCAGCTCAGCTACTAAATGGACTTTGTGGTGAGATCATTTTGCCAACAGCTGATATATTGTTATCAGATTTTCTAAACTCTAATATTGATATTGATTCTGCCTTAAAATTCCACTTGGGCTCTATTACAGGAATTATTCAGGTCAAACAGGGAGACACAGTTATCAATAATATCAATAACAACATCAACATCCAAATGAAATCACAACGACAGCCAACGAATCCACCACGAGTCTGATTCTTCATCACAAAATACTTTGACATCGAACACTGAAACAGCTGACGTCAGGGTCACACACACACACACACACACACACACAAGGTGCAGCACCACGATGAGTCACAACACACAGAGGCCACTGATTGGTCGACAGCCGGTGATGGACAGGTGAACAGACTTACGGCGGGCTTTCTGCCGGCCGCCGGCACCAAACAAACACAGTCACAGTCCTGCTGAGAAACAAACACAGCTTCTGATTGGCTCCTTCAGCGTCACACTGACCAAAGTCACATGGCTGAAAGCAGCTTGTTCATTGGACGGTTTTGGTTTCTGTAACTTTAGCCGACTTAACTTATTGTTACACGATTTTGTTTAAATTGTAAATGAATAAATAAACATATTTCCATGAAACTTCGCTGGACTTATTGATCGGCTCTGCTCACTGAAGAATTACACACGAGTCCTTTTCAGTTTCTAATTTACCGTCTTTACATTTTCCAGGACGCTTCCAAAGGAGGAAGTGGCGACGCGCTCTGCTCTCCAACCAGGTTTAGAGTTCAATTCAACCAAAGTGACCCCAAACATACTGAGCCCCAAGTGTAGAGAAATCAGTTTTGTGCGTCTCTAGCTTTGCGATCCTCCCGGGAATCTCAAGCATGGTGGAACCATTGCAGACGATGAATACCAGGTTAGAAAGTACATCTTCACAATCATTCCACTGTTGCATCGCAGTTCGCTGCTTTATAGTTCTGAAAACATTAACTGGACACACTCAGTCTATCAGACTACTTAAAAAGGACGGTTTCCCCTTCAAACAAACAAAAGCTCTGCCTTGTGCAAACTCTGTGGTTGCAACTAACGATTCATTTCATTAATGATTGACCTGCTGATTATTTTCTTGATTAGCCAATTAATCGTTTGGTCTGTTAAATGTCCCAAGATGACGTCTTCAAATGTCTTGTTTCGTCTGAAACCCAAAGACATTCAGTTTACTTTCATGTAAGAAAAGATAAAGCAGCAAATTCTGACATTTGAGAAGCTGGAATCATCAAACGTTTGGCATTTTTACTTAAAAAGTGACTTTAACGATTAATCGATTATCAAAATGTTTGCTAACTGTGTTGGCCAAGCTCACGTTCCTGGTCCTGGTCTTTGTAACATCAACAGTATTTCTTACTTCTCCAGTTTAAACCTGGTGATGGTGGATACGGACTGAACTCCTGTCCAGCGTGATCCAGATCATCGTATAAACCTTCAAACTCATGGATCTGTTCCTCTAAACCAGCAGCGGGGGGCGTCTCTACCTTGCTAAAGTCCACCGTGCTGTTTTCCCGGCTGCCGCCGTTGATGCGACTCTCGCTGTTCTTGCTGTCGAGGTTTCCTGGAGCCGAATGAGGGGACGCCAGCAGACCTGCAGAGACGGGAACAAACATGAGCTGATGGTGGAGGATCTTCTGCTTTGTTCTTGGACTAAATCCTGAAAGTCTTCAGACACAACGTAAAGCATGAGTCATCCTCTGGACCACAAGACCACCTACTGCCTTTGTGTTTCCTGCCACATGTGAACGTCTCACTCGCGCTGAATTAATTTTACTCAATAATAACACAACAGGAAACCTCTTAAGCCCTATTCACACAGGACTAGAATCACCAGGGGACCTTGTGTGATTTTTCGCACGGGATAAGCAAGTCTATATTTTACTGACATTATCCCCCAGATATGATGTCAAGGCTCCGCCCGTCTGTACAGGACTTTGGATGCTGTCCAATCACTAGAGGTCTTCAGGTAATCCTGGTCCCGTGTGAACCAGGCTTTTCTCTCTGTTCTCCAACAGGCAGAACCTGCACAAACTTTCACATCTGAAGGTTTCTTTTCATAAGTTTCTGTTCTGATGATTATTCCTGTTTGTCAAAGTGTTGAAGCTGAAGCTGCTGATTTAAACCACATGGCAGCAAAACAGACACGTGTTACTATCACACACACAACCATGTACTTCTATAGTTGTGAGGACCTTCACTGACATAATGCATTCCCTAGCCCCTTACCCTAACCTAAACCCAATTCTAACCTGAACCTTAAAACCAGGTCTGAACCCTCAAACAGCCGTCTGAAGGTCTGTCCCACAGTGAGGACCAGCCAAAATGTCCTCACAAAGATAGCTGTACAGTACACACACACAGTTAAAGCCTCGTGTCCTGTTACAGTCTAGGATCCAAACCTAAATGTCAGTGACTCCATGTGACTAACCTTTACATGTAGAAATGATTCCACATTATTAGACACGTTCAACTTCTCCTTACTTAAAGATATTTAAGAAGATAAAACTAAACCTTTTGTGTCCAGCACCGTCAGCACGTCGCTCTGCCTCATTAGCCGTCACACTCTCTGACTCCTTCCTGTTTATTTGGACTTTAAAGTCAGCTTTTTTAAAAACCCGTCAGCTTCAGCACGTTAACATTAACCTGTACAGAGGATGAGTGAGCAGCCATCGCTGTGGCGCTACAGTGAAAACCGCTTACTGTTCGTTCTGGGTCTTTTCATACATGACAACATATGGAAAAACATTTTAAAACTACAATTCTAGTTGTGTTTTCACTTTACTCCCATGATACTTTGCCTCGCAGTAAGAAAGTAATTTTCTCTCAATGAAAAACGTTGTCTCCTCGAAGCTTCATATGACAAACGAACCAATGAGATGGAGCAGCGAAACAGGAAGTGCTAAGTTACAGTTGAAACAGCTGGACTGTCTTTTGAAACAGTCAATAAAAGTCAGTAAATAGTGAAGCTGCCGTTTCATAACTTTATATTCATGTAATAAATATACAAATGTCAATTAGATGGTAATCTGCTGGGGAAATAAAGAAAAATACATTCGGTTATTATAATAATAATAATAATAATAATCATCCGCTTTAGATGTGAAGATCACTAGAAGAGGTTTCCACTTAATGAGGTAGTTTATTTCTGCGTTTCCTGCTTTGTTTTTCTTCTTCATGTCCCGGCAGCTCATTAAAGTTCTACGCAGAGATTTGGGAAGCTGTTGACGATCTGCTTTTTCTCCATTTTGTTTGTTTTAGTAGTCGAGTGGAGCAGAAAACAACTCTGAGCTTCTGTTTCAGGGATCAAAACCAGCCGGTCGTGTGCCAGAGGTCATTTGCATCTAGTTGTAATTATAATAATAATTTGTTTATCCCCGTTTTAGCAGACTGGGGACACGCAAATGTGAGGAAGCTCGTCTCTGTAGAACGACAGACACTTAAAAATGATGGAGCAACTACAGGCTGCCGAGTTCCTCCTTTTTCATTCTAAACCTTTATTCAAACAGGGAAGCTTTATTGAGCAGCGGCCTGTTCACACTCACACATTCCCAGCTGCTGGGGGGTGGGGGGGCGTTAGAGAGGGCAAACAGATTAGTGTAACGTACGGAGCCACGCCATGCTGACAGATATTTGCCTGAGTGACTGTGAGGAAACAGCAGATCCTGGTGGGAGACCTGGTGGGAGAACACTTCCTCTTCCTCCTCTTCAGGGGGATAAACCACCACCTGGGGGATCGCCGCTCCTCCCCACAGCCCCCCCGGAGCAGAGCAGCGGCGTGGAGCGTAGGAGGAGGCGTGGCTGAGGGCGGCAGGGAAGGAGGGGGTGGGGCTGGGTGGGCAGGGCAGAGAGAGGTGGCGGCCATGACGGGACTGGGTGGGAGTGGTCAGAGCCGAGGAGGTGGGGCTGGGGAGGAGGCGTCCAAACAGGTCGTAGAAAGGAGGGGACAGAAGAGGGGTGGAGGCGTCCCAGGAGGCGACGGAGGAGCGACGGAGGAGGGAGAGACGAGAGGAGGACAGACCGTCCCCTGAAGAGGAGGAAGAGGAGACGAAGAAGAATGAGGTGAAGGCAGAGAAACATCAGCAGGACGACTGAACGGCGCTCATGCTGGTTTTTAAAGTCTGCGTGCAAACTGACGATCGTCTGATGATTCACATATTGATCCAGGCGAGGAGATCACAGACTGGTTGCCATGGATACCTGACAGAGTGACGGCCTATATGTGAGCAGCAGCAGGAAACGTCAGCAGAGACATCAGAGACATGTTTGAGTCTCCATGTCAGAGTTTGTCCAGCAGAGAGCGTTTAACTCTGAAATGTCCCAAAGATGAATCTTGAAAAAAACTTGATTCAGGGATAAAAAGTGTGCATGTGTTTATGTGAAGGTCAGGATGGAACAGATTTATTAAGACATTTGCAGTGAACGTGTTACTTTAGTTCTTGTTCTTTTTTATTTCTTTAATCGTGGTGATTTTTTGCTTTTGGATTTCAGGATGTCGTGTTTCTTTGTCTTCCAACATATTGGGACATCTTTTTCCCCTGTGTCCGATAACCCATAAATAAAATAAAATCAATCAGGGTTCATACAGCTTTTTAACAGTAAATTCAAGCACTTTCAAGGTACCTAAACCAACAAAGCCTTTATTATCACATCTATATAGTTACCATAAACGCCAGGAGACAAACGACGACGGGATCGTTTCATTTCAAATATTAAAAGATTTTTGGCTTCCCTGAGTGACTGTGTCGAAGATGAAACGCCAGATTTTCCAAACTTTCAAGACTTTGTAGGAACCGTGATCAATCAATACGTCTGTATGCCTCTATGATTTTACTGTTGCTTTCCTGGATTCAAGTTATTCATTAATATTTACAAATGTCTTTTTAAAACTTATGAAAAACTAGTGTTTCCTCAGACAAAACTAAGTTCAGTATCTGAGGAGCAGGCAGGAAGGTGTTAGAGATAAAACACTGCTACACACACACACACACACACACACTATCAGCAGAATGAAAACATTCCTCACAATCAGGATTTATGAGTCTGGATATTAAAACTGGTCACGTGGTTTTATTAGCTGGTTATTATCTCGCCGACTCAGCAGGTGGCTTCGGGTTAGTGCTGAGCGGCAGGAAACAGTCCAGACTACTGCTGAGGACAACAACACCCAGCAAATATTCAACAACATTATTAACCAGCTGTTCACTTCACAGCTGCATTCAGGTGAGATTAAGCAACATCCATTCAGAACAACGTTCACTTTAGTGGAATAAAACTGGAACACACTCGTGCAGCAGCAGGCTATTTAGAAAGAACTTCATTCAATTAACCAACAACAATTAAATCAATGTTGCTGTCAGAACCCAAACCGCACGTCAGTCTACACAACACGACACGAAGCCATGCACCGATCAGAGACCCGTCGTCCTGTCACTCTGTTACCTCAACCAATCAGGACAGATGAACTCTGAAACCAAAAACACTGAAGGAGTTCTTGAAAACAAAACAGCAGAACTCACATCAACATGAGACACTTGGATTTAACAGGAAAACATTTCATTATAGAAAATCTGTCAGAATCCGCAGGAAACATTCTGTCAAAAATCAGGTTTCACAGAAAAATGCAAACATCGTGACCTGAGAATTACCTGACATTTGTCAAATCATGACACTATTCTTTGACAAGTTCATTTTAGTATTAATACAAAACTATATAAGCCGAGTCATTTTTTATCTTGTTTAAACTGGCTGAAAAGTTCATTTTTACCATTAGCTACCACGCTAAACAGCTAGCTAATGCTATGTTAATTACAGCACGAGTAAGATTAGAGTTATTATTAATTACTCAGAGTTACGGCCTTCACACACCGGAGACGTTTTTCGTGCACGTCAATACATCTTTTCAAACTGTCGATTTTTTTGGAACAAGGTCGATATTTCAGAGCTTTTGCGCCGCGAATAAAACGTCACAACTCCCAGTGACGATGGCGCCCCTGATGATTGTTTGTGTTTCTCATCAGTCTGTATTATATGACAAAGGACACAAACATGATGAAGACGAACTCAAGGACGACGTGTGGAGCAGCATCAGATGCAGGACAGAGAGGAGCTGACGTAGTTTACTGATGGATGGAGTTAGTAGCAGCAAGGCAGCAGCAGCGTCAGAGCAGGTTTGACTCGTCATATTAATCAAGTACAGGAGGAAGTCTGTAGCTTCTTACCTGCAGAGACACTGGAGCACACATAGGATTTATATGAGCGCTCCAGTGTCGTATGGCGCGAATCTATATAGTTATCGAATAGTTTTGATGCAAAATATTGGCAGGCGAGTATTTTCGCATTTTCATGTTTATTCGTCACGTCCCCGGTGTGTAAACGCCTGTGACTACCTCAGAGACGACAGCAAGGGAGTCCAAAATTAACGCTTTTTGGAATCTGAGACCCGTTCAGGATTCTAGCTGACTCACATTTTAGTGATGTGATGCTAACTTATGCTGACCATGCTCCGAACTGGGTTTGTAACCGTTTATAACTTGAACATGTTAAAACATACAACTTGTAGAAAGCTCTGGTAAAAGCTAGCAAGTAGAACTTGAGTTGACTGTTTTGTCAAACTAACTGTACAAAGTGTTTCTGACGAACTGCAGATAGACGGACAGCAGCAGAAAACATCGGGTTAGAAAAAGCTATGATCTGAAAAGCGTCAAAATTAAAAACATGTTTTTGAATTGTTGTTTACGCTCAAACATCTTCTTATAACTATATTCTCAGTAATTTACAGATTGATTTTATGCCGGACTAAACTATGTAGTTTTCCGTAATCTTCAGTAGAATCTGATAATTCCAAGGTCATGATATTTAGAAAAAGCTCTGTGAAACATCTGTGATTCATTAATTTGGAGAATGAACTGAAGAATCAGACCAAGCTACAGATCTGCAGATGAATATTTAGAAAGTGACGTTCAGAATGACAAGAGCGCTGCGGTCTCACCGTTGCGATCCAGTAAATGGGGGTCCGACTGTTTCTTGCCTATATCAGCGAAGGATCGAACCAGCGGGATTCGGTTGCTCAGCTTCTTCTCGTTCTGGTGGTGATGACGCCTCAACATGGCCTCCCTCACCTTCTCTCGAACGCCCTCCTCCAGCTGACCCGACACCAGCATGCTGTCAATCACCATGTCTGCATGTGAGGAGGGGACAACATGAGGTTAGCTGACATGCTACATGTATGATCATGCAAATTACACACAATCTGTACACACAGTTTACATCATTCAGGTTACTTTGACAACTTCCAGTCTGGGTTTCCGGCCCACCGCAGCACTGACACTGCTGGTCCTAGTTACAGGGTTCAAATACAACTTCCAGGACAGGAACTTCTTTGTTTCAAACGGCAACTACACATCCAAGCGGACCAACATGCAGTGGCGTTCCCCAAGGCTCAATCCTTGGGCTTCTTTTTGTTTAAAATTTTTAATCGTTCCATGCTGTCAAATTATGCAAAACAACAAAATCAACCATCAAAATATGCTAATGACACCCAAATGCACCTCACTCTGTCACCAAATGACGACAGCATCAAAGATTCCCTCTGAAAGTGCATTGAACAATCATTGATTGGACGAGCCTGAACTCCCTCCAGCGCAGTACACACGAAACTGAGATAACTGTCAGAGTGAAGTTCTTTTGCACCAAAGACAAAGTCAGAAATCTCGGTGTATTCATGGACTCAGAGTTCAATTTTTAACAGGCACATCAAGCCAATAACAAAAGGTGTTTTCGGACCAAACTGTTCTGGGACATTTTTATATTTCGCTTTGACGAGTCAATATCATGCTGCATTTCGCCCGTCGTGTAAACGCTCAATAACGCCTGGACGTCACTGTCGGCCCGTTTGTCCGTGTTTTGGTCCATTTTTTAAGGCGATTGTTACACACGTTTTTTTAAAGATGAATACCTTAAAATCCATGTTAAAACTTTGCTCTCCCCCTCCTCTGACTGAACCTGAAGAACTCATTACCCACCTTGTTCCGAATTTTAAAATGGTTTCTGTGCTTTTAATTTTCATTCTAATGTTTTATGCTGCATTTCCCCTTTAATGCAACACTACAAATTTGTGAATGAAATCTGCTCTTTAAATGAACTTGCCTCCCTGGCACTACACTGAGCAGAGTTAGGGATGGTGCAGTCAGTAGCAGCTACACAGCTAACAAACATAGCAGAGGGAGCTACACCGAAATGGATCAGCGCAGCGACAGCGGTGTCGGTCGGCGTGCTGACCTGCGATCTCCTCGATGGTGTTGGCCCTCATGTCGAGCAACACGGTGCCGTTCAGGATGCAGGAACGCAGCTCAAACAGACTGTGCAGGGACAGCGTGGCCACATACGGTTTACTCCAGCGTTCGCCGCCGTCTTCTACGTCCTCCTCAAACTTCAGCCACCTGAAAACACAACAAACACAGATTTATCTTCCCATACCAGAGAGCAGGAGCACAAAACGTCTTTGGTAGCTCCCCAAGATCACACAAACGTAAACTGTCATGGTAGTCCTTAAATGAATCAGACCTTTCCAGCTTCTAAACAGCTCTTCAGTCTGATTTCTGTTGCACGGAGATATACTCATTTTGCCAACATTTCTTGTCACATTCATTGTTTCAGATCATATTTAATCGGCAGTATCCGTTTTCTCCTCCTTTAGTCGCACATGACTTAAAAATAAAATAAAATCCACTGGATCGAGACCTGACAAAGACTCCTGGAGGAAGGTGAGACGTGTTCAACGCTCACATGATAATAAATCCTGAGTAAATAAAGGTTTATCCTGCACAAAGAACGAAGGATTAGCAATGAAAGAAGAGAAGTTGTGTGTTATTCTGAGTAAGGCGGCGAGTCTGAAACTCAAGAGATACGTTTTAAACTCATAAAAGAAAAACAAAGGCTGGAGAATGATCCTGAATAATATGGATGTAAATAAAGTGTGAGTGTGTCCCCGCCTGGCGGTCTCCTTCCACTCCTGGAAGTCTCCGTCTCTGAAGGCGATCTCGTCCAGCTCGGTGAACAGGTCGTGGGGGATGTGCTCCTCGTCGGCGTCCTCCGTCCCGAGGATGAACTGGACTCTCTGAGACGGCGTGTCTGCAGGGACACAGCAGCCAACTATCAGATCATCAGTTTATGATAATCAGTGTGTGGGAATAAACGCCGTCACAGAGTCTGGACAGACCGTATGTAGGCGACTCTCGCCCGTCCTCCCGGTCTGAGCGGTCCCGTCGTTTCCGGTGATGTCTGTGTCCTCGGTGACGGTGACGCCTTCGACTCTGTCGGCCCAGAGGAACGTGAACGCCGACGTACACCGCTCTGTGACCTGACGGAGGAAACACAGTCACTAAACAGGATCAAACAGGAGCCCCGATCAATCAGAAAACCGCCTCATCATTACATTTCTGTCCAAAGTGGGAACAACAGTTCAATATCACCACAAAATGTCGATATGTCTCAAACAAACAGGCTTCCATGAAAATATACGCAAGTATTGATATTCCTGCGTCTACAATACACATGATATGAATACAAATTAAAAAATAACTAACTTAGAAAGACTACAGGCTTTTGTCAGAGCAGATTTTTCCCGCCTACAGTGAAAATGAGTTGATTAGTCAATCGACAGAAATTTAATTATCAGCTATTTTAATAATCAATTAATCATTTCAGTCATTTTTCAATCAGAAATGTCAAATATTTTCTGGTTCCAGCTTCTTAAATGTGACAATTTGCTGCTTTTCTTTGTCCTTTCTGACAGCAAATGAAGAGTCTTTGGGTTTTGGACTGTTGGTCGGACTAAAGAAGCAGCTACCTGGGAAACTGAACACATTTTATAGACTAAACAATTAAATCGTGAAAATAATCAACAGATTAATCGATAATGAAAATAATCGTTAGCTGCAGCCCTATTCAAGTACATTTAAAAAGTTTGTCAGCATATACACACACACACTGTACTTTCCTTTTACACTCACCTGTAACTGTGTTCGTGCAGCAGCTGTAACGTTTATTAAAACCAAACTGTCTTGCCAGGTCCTGCTAGCGCCCCCTAGAGGCTGCAGTGTTCATTACAGCTTTTTGATGACTGTATTTTGATACGACATGAGGCCTTTCTGTTTTGTTAACATGATAATGTCATGCATTGTTCGCCCCGCTGACCTGTGTGCACATCTATAAATACAAACGCAGTCATCTCTGCTACTTTCTGTTTGACTGTAAACACACACGAGCTACAGTGTGTGTGTGTGTGTGTGTGTGTGTGTGTGTGTGTGTGTGTGTGTGTGTGTGTGTGTGTGTGTATAAACAGAAGAGACTCACTCTCCAGTTCTTCTTTCTCAAAGTTAGTGTAGAGGGTGGAGCTGGTCTTCCCCTGGTCCAGGACTGCCTCCTCATCATTGCCCTGCAGCGCACACACACACACACACACACACACACACACACACACTTCGGTCAGGGACCCTGTCGTCTCTCTAATAAACACGTAAAATGCCACAAATAGAGAAAATAGTCTCAGGTTGGTGCTTCGATCCCCAGCTGCTCCCGTCCACATGTCAAAGTGTCTTTCAGTGACAAACCGATCCCAAAGTGCCACTTTGAACAAAGTGATCCACCAAATGAACGTAATGTAATATTCCTCCTATTATGACTCTGACTTCATTAAACTGTGTCTGCATGCTGCTGCACTGACACACTGAGCAGGTCTGGCTCCGCCCACCGCCGCTGGGAACGCCGTGACTCGTTTTACCGTCACCACTGATGTCAACAGGAAGCTGGACGGACTGAGAGACGCAGCAAATCAAATAAACATGACAGAGTGAAGACGATCTGAGAGGGTTTACTGTTCACACACACACGCCAGCATCGCAGCGCTCTGTGTGTGTGTGTGTGTGTGTGTGTGTGTGTGTGTGTGAGCGACAGACAGGAAGTGCTGGTTGGTTGTAACTCTGCTGTGGCTGTGATGCAACAGCCTGCTGTGTGTTTGTACTGCAGCATGCTCACACACACACACACACACACACACACACACACACACACACACCTCATGTAAACGCTGTATAAACCAACATTAACACGCCGCACAGTTAAACCCACGCTGTCACACAGTTTGTTCACTGCAGCTGGTTCTGATTCAGGACTGAAACTAGACTCCAGGAGGCCTTTCAGGGACAATCGCAGCTGCACATCAGCACCAAACAATGTTTCTTCCAGTACCTTAACATTAGCTGCATTACATGGACCCCAATATTCCACTAATAATCAGAATAAAAAGGCCTCATGTGACTACCTCAGTCAGAAGAGACTGACCCGATCTGGTTTGGTTTGTGGATCTGGTTTGATAATTCATTCGCTTCTCTCTGGTTGGAATAAGTCTACTCTTTCGGTTATATTTCCAGCAGATTAGACGCCTCACAGAGGGTGAGCCACTGTGTGATTGATCAGAATGATTTCTATCAGGTTGAAGAAATATTGAAACTGCAGCTAATGAGGAACATAATGTTAATACAATGTTGATTAGTGATGTTAAATGTTGTCTGAACACGAGAAGCCACACAAGAACTTTGTCGAAATAAAATGGAGCAAACTGCACTCTTTAATTTACAGCCAATACTTCTGTACTTTACTTAAGTAGGATTACGAATGCAGGTACTTTTACTCAAGTAAAGGACTACTGTGTCCTGGCCCTTCAGCAGGTGATCGAACTGTCCAGAAGATGCCACAAGGAAGCAGCAGCGTCTGGCGTTTCCCTCCCCCCCGACAGGAAGCAGCGCCCGGTGCGTTCTGACAAGGACGATGTGAAAGTGGAGATGACTGAAGTGTCGTCCAGGTCCAAATAAGCTGTGAGCGACGGATCCGTCCGGTTCATCCAGGTCAGATACAGATTTCACACTGCGGCGGAGCTCAGAGGATTCATCCCTTCCTTCCTGTGATCACAACGTCTGTTATCATCACGCCAGCCGAACGCCACGCTGACCGACAGGAAGTGGAGCGATGTGTTCTCTGCTGCTTCTGCTTCACTTGTTCTGCAGCATTCAGCGATCAGGGCGTGAACTGCTCCGAGTTCGGCTCTTTATATTTACCATCACAGTTCACACACACAGTGTTGTAAACAAACCTGAAAAATATATTTTTTATCTTCTGATTTTATCTGATAATATATGATAAAAACAGATCTTTCAGGACCTCGAAGGCTCCATAATCTAACACTATAGAAGGAGCCGTTTACTCCTACATCTCTACTATTGGTACTTTGAGTATATTTTGCTGGTAATACTTATTAGGGCTGCAACTAACAATCATTGTCATTATCAATTAATCTGCCAATTATGTTCACGATTAAGCGTTTGGTTTATAAAATGTCAACAAATTGTTAAAAATGCTCATCACAGTTTCCCAGGTAGCTTCTTCTTTTGTCCGACCAACAGTCCAAAACCCAAAGACTCTTCATTTACTGTCAGAAAGGACAAAGAAAAGCAGCAAATGCTCGACATTTTCTGCTTGAAAAATGACTGAAACGATCAACTAATCGATTACTGGACTAATGGTTGCAGCTCTGATACTTACGTACTTTTGCTCAAGCAGAATTTTGAATGCAGGACTTTTACTTTACTACTTTAAAGGATCGGAGTACTTGTCCCAGCACTGGAAGAGATAATGTGGTGGTGACATTCAGTTCAAAAGATACTAAAAATAAAATTTGGCCCAGAGGAATCTGATGATGATGATTCGGGACTCAAAGATCAGCTTTCAGATTTACAGTCTCCTCGTGCAGGAGGAGGAAACGTCTGGAGAGCAGAGCGAGAGACTTTCCCCCGTCTCATGACAGCAGCCGTCAGAGTTAAAGCTCAGCCTTTATATTCCATTATATATTCCATATGGTGGGAGTTTAGAGTAAATAATGTAAAGTGATTTTTTTTAGAAATATATAAATCACACAAATCAAGACAGAAAATACTTTAAATTTGTAATTTTGAGTCATGTGGCCTGAATAATTTGCTCTCCGTGTACATTATTTATTTAGTTAGCTATTTTCAGCATCCTCATTATTCTACAGTGAGACTCATGTGTATATTTGGGTCCTCACAGGGATAGAAGGGTTAATATGAGTTATTTTAGGATAATATACTACTGAGGTCCGAATGTCTGTTACGTATAAATGTGTTGATCAATCAATATTAAACCTATAACTATGGGTTTAACGTGTTATACAAGAAATGTGTTTATAATAATATTTAACATAATGTTAACACTCAAAACTCTTTACACATAGAATTAACTTCTTTGACCCAATATGATGACTGTTTCTCCATACTGTACTGTTTATATTGTTATTTCTGTCTACGTGACATCGACTGCATGTCTGTTTTCTGGATCGAGGGTCTAGCGTCGGTCGCAGGTTGTACAGATTGTAAAACCCTCTGCCAGGTTAGTGTAGAGCTGAGATGATTGGTCAATTAATCAATTAGTCAACTGATAATTCTCAAATGTAAATATTTGGCGCTGTATATTTCTTGGTCGTCTTCTATGACAGTAAACTGAATATCTCCGTTTTCAGATAGACTAAATGATTAATCCGTTAACACATGTAAAAATAATTGGCAGATTAATCATTTTTGCACTTTCATAATATTTAGATATTTGGCAGGATGTTTGTATGTGAGCGTCTGCCTTGTGGATTCACTTTGTCTTTGCACGCGTGGGTTCAGGTCTGATCCGTCGCAGAGCTCTTTTCCTGTTTAACGGTCTCATTTCCTCAAATGTTTCTCGAACCTGATGAAATGCAACACATCAATCATGTGCTTCCTTCAAAACCTCTGTGTGCAGCTTGTACCACGAAACGATCTCTGACTGGTTTCTTACTACATCTGTGTGTGAAGTGAAGCCACATGATGCCCCGACCACAAACTACAGACTCTGCTTTCAATGTGATAACATGAGACACAAAGTATGTTGTTTGCCAGCCAGAAACAGCAAATACATACCAGTGACATCGCCCTGGCAACCCTCTGACTGACAATATCTCCCCAGAAGTCTCCCATTGCCGCTCTGTCCACAACGCAGTCGACTGTGTCAAATGAACTCCAAACGTCCAAAACAAGAGAACAAGGCTCTGGCAGTAAACTCCCCACAGTTTGAAAAGCTGTGTAAAAGATAAATCCAGCAGCTAAGAGTCTCTGCAGCTCAAACCAACTGTCAGCAGCAGCAGCAGCGTGTGGATCTGCGACTTGTCCAGCTTCAGTGTGTAAATACAGACACTGTGCAGCCAGCTGAGCCTCGGCTTCATGTATTTATAGCCGAGCGTGTTGCTTCACCGAGTGTCTGTCAGAGTGGCCAGCGAGCCTGGAAGTCTGCAAACACAGCAGGAAAAAAACCCAAAAAAAACAGGGGGCGGGTCTGACGAACGAGTCGTCCACATTTCTGAGCAGGAAGCAGACAAACAGCAGAAACAACTCTGAACTACTGCAACCAATACTTTACTCACCCTCTGATACTTCTGTACATTTACACAAAGCTCTCCACTCTGACAGTAACTCGTATATATGTATTATCTTATAGAGGTGGGACAGTCCCAAGTCAAGACCACCAAGTCCCAAGTCAAGACCACCAAGTCCACAGTCAAGTCCCAAGTCAAGACCAACAGGTCCACAGTCAAGACCAACAGGTCCACAGTCAAGACCAACAGGTCCACAGTCAATTCAATTCAATTTTATTTATATAGCGCCATATCATAACAACGTTACCACCAAGAGCAGCACAAGCAACAGTGGCAAGGAAAACCTCCCTTTAACAGGCAGAAACCTCAAGCAGAACCAGAACCAGGTTCTGGGTGGGCGGTCATCTGCCTCGACCGGTTGGGTTGAGAGAGACAGACAGACAGAGAGAGACAGACAGAGAGAGAGAGAGAGAGAGAG
>LKNJ01005956.1:0-22515 GCA_002120245.1 Maccullochella peelii | reverse complement strand
AGGTGTGTGCCTTTCCAAATCATGTCCGATCAACTGAATTTACCACAGGTGGACTGTGGCTGTAGGAACATCTCAAGGATGATCAGTGGAAACAGGATGGACCTGAGCTTCATGGCAAAGGCTGTGAATACTTATGTACATGTGATTTCTTAGTTTTTTGTTTTTAATACATTTGCAAAACTCTCTAAGAAACTTTTTTCACTTTGTCATTATGGGGTATTGTGTGTAGAATTTTGAGGACAGAAATGAATTTATTCCATTTTGGAATAAGGCTGTAACATGACAGAATGTGGAAAACGTGAAGCGCTGTGAATACTTTCCGGATGCACTGTAGTTTGTAATATGTGTGACCCACCAGCCATTAACATTAGCATCTCATTACACATTTTCTTTGACCCACTATGACCAACTATGATAGCAGCTGAGCCAAAAAGTCACGATTGTGTAGAACAATTGGCCCCGAGTAAAGAATATCAAAAGATAAAAAGAATGTGACGTCTCGTCAACACTAATCTAAGAAAGGATTTATTTAAAGATACATTCCAGTGCAAAGAGACTTTACACTTTAATTTGAACACATCTGTTTCATAATGAAGGGTGTTCCCAAAATTTTATTTTTAACCATTTATAGACCTCCAAGATACTCTGCAAATGTTATTGATGACTTTTCTGAACTACTATTAGTTATCTCCATTGTTACAACTTTTTTGTCATAATGGGATTTTAACATCCACATAGATAATAACATAGACAACTATGCCAAAGAGCTTCTTTTTGACACTATTTGACACTTGAGGCCACACTTTGGATTTGGTTATTTCTAAAGGTCTCGATATATCTTTTGTTATGGTTAAAGACTTGACCCTTTTGGATAATTTCTGTGTCTTCTTTGACTTACTGATTAGTCCAGAAGTCCAGATAAGTTCTGTTTCTGTTAAGAAAAGGTACATAAACGAGAGTACTAGTGCTCAGTTTATGGAGGCCATAGCTATGACACCAACTATGAGTGAAAAGTCAGTTGATGTACTCCTGGATAATTTTAACTTGAACATTTCGAATATCATGGATGTTGTTGCACCAGTAAAAATGAAGAAAACTCAGTGTAAACAAAAAGCACTGTGGAGAAACACCATGATGGTAAAAGCCCTGAGAATGCAGGAAAGCTGAACGTAAGTGCAGAAAAACTAAACTTCAGATCAACTATGACCTCTATAAACAAAGTCTTTGTTGTTTAACTATGAGTCATGCAGGGCTAGACAGCTACATTTCTCTAAGATGATTAACAGGAACATCAACAATACTCACGTTCCATTTGCCATGGTTGACAAGCTTACAAACCCCCAAAGCAGATAGCTCCAGAATTCGTTTCCACTGAGAAATGTAATTAATTTTCCTGCTTTTTTAGTGAAAAAATCAAAACTATTAGACTGACCATCAACGCCACACAATCAAACCGTAACACTACACCATCTATATTTATTAAGCAATAACTTACTATGTCCCAATTTATCACAAGTGACCAACAAACTCTAGAGGAAACAGTTGGGCATCTTAAATCATCGACATGTCGTCTCGACACACTGCTGTCTGGCTTTTTAAAAACAATTTTTAACACTGTAACAACTGATCTACAGCAAATAGTTAATGGCTCACTGCGATCAGGCATTTTTCCACAAGTCACTAAAAATGGCTGCCATTAAGCCACTACTAAAAAAGAGAACAATGGATGCCGCTGTATTAAACAACTATAGACCTGTCTCAAATCTTCCTTTTATAGCTAAGATCATAGAGAAAGTTGTCTACAATCAATTTAGCAATTTCTTAAACTCAAGTGGTCATCTCGACAAATTTCAATCAGGCTTCCGACCTCATCACAGTACTGAAACAGCTGTTATAAAAGTGTGAAATGATATATGGCTGAATAATGATTCAGATAAAATATCTGTTCTGGTCTTGCTAGATCTCAGTGCTGCATTTGACACTGTAGATCATAAAATACTGACAAAACAGAGATTATTGTGTTCGGCAACAAAAATAAGAGAATCAGTATTTGTAAACACCTCGATTCACGGGCTCTAAAACCAAAGACCAAGATCAAAATCTTGGCGTTCTAATAGATTCAGACCTTACCTTGACCAGCCACATCAAAGCAATCACCAAAACAGCATTTTATCATCTTAAAAATGTTGCCAGAATCAGAGGGTTGGTGTCCCAAAAAGACTGAGAGAAGCTCATCCATGCTTTTATCACCAGTAGGGTGGACTACTGTAATGGCCTCTTAACTGGACTTCCCAAAACGACTGTGAAAGGGCTGCAGCTCATTCAGAATGCTGCTGCTAGAGTCTTAACCAGAACCAAGAGAACAGAGCACATTACTCCGGTTCTAACATCTGTACACTGGCTTCCAGTTAGCACAGAATAGATTTTAAAGTGGTGCTACTAGTCTATAAATCAGTGAATGGATTAGGCCCCGAATACATTTCAGGTATGTTTAAGGTTTATAAACCGAGCAGGACTCTTAGATCCATGGCCTCAGGTCAGCTAGTAGAACCCAGAGTCTAAACCAAACAGGGTGAATCTGCATTTAGTTATTATGCTGCATGTAAATGGAACAAAACAGAAACTCTTCTTATACACAATCACTCAAATGTAATTCTCATGCTTGCCCAAAATGTTAAATCTAGTGTAAAAAAAAAAAAGTCCCAACCCTAACTTGAAGCTGCATGTGAAATTTCTGGTTCATTCCTGCTCTTCCCAACGATGTAACATTGCAAAAATCAGAGTCTTCCTTCAGCCTAAAGATGTGGAAAAAGTCATACATTTTTTATTACCCTCGACTACTGTAACGCCTTGCTCATCAGCCTCTTTTCTTCCTCCTGTAAAGCAGTTGCTTGCTTGCTGTGCAGTCTTGTCCTATTCATGAGAGTCCTAACCATCCATTTGTATTTTACTATTGAAGCTGGTTTGTCAGGCCATTTGTCAGGCCAAATGGAAATGGATCCACTTACTATTCCGTATCCATGTCTATGTCAGTGAAAAATTTATAGATTATCACACATCTCTCCGTGTGGATGGCCTTCTTCTACCAAGGATAAGAGCTAAGCTTTAATAAACAGAGGAAAACATGCTTAAGTTCTCATGATAATGATTTCTACTTTCATTAAAGCCAAATAACAAATCTTTTATTCAGAAGGCCTTCCACAGCGTCTGTGATATGTGACCATTTTATGAGTGACTGATAACCAATTATTTTCCCCAGTGTAACTGGAGGCTTCCTAGCTTAGCAGTCTAGAGTATCCATTTTGATAACAGATGAATTTTGTGCCAGCTAGTGTTTGTCTAACGTTTAACCTGAAGGAAAGTGTGACACTGCACCCTCCGGAATTCAACACGAGTTCCATTTTTGACTCTCCACTGCTGCTTGTGTACACAGCTATCACCCACTTCATACAAACATTCATTTTTTTATTAATTGGTTTGACTCATGCCACCCTGCATGCTGTTTATGTTTCTCAGTTCCCTCATTTGTCAATCTGCTTTTGTTGTTTTTCACTGCATGTTTTTGCTCAGCTGAACATTTTTCTTTATTTGCCTATCATGTACAATTCAATTCAGTTTTATTTATATAGCGCCATATCATAACAAAGTTATCTCAGGGCACTTTTTCATATAGAGCAGGTCTAGACCGACTCTTTATAACCACTATGTAGCCTGGTTTGTGAACACAACGCCGAGCCACACAATCCATCACACCCAGTCACTGTCTCATTAGTGCCTTATGAATGTGAGACAGACTGCCATAGTGAAGGTCACCCAGGCATTTCATATCCAAGGGTTAGACAAGACTTGGCATGAACGGGCTCTGTAATTGATTGATGGATCATTGCTTCATCAGTCTTCTTCCATCTGTTTCTCTGTCTATCCAACCTTTGCATTATTCCAATCTCTACACAGTTAGTATGCCTGTTGTTGCTCAGTTTGACTGCACTTGATTGTGATTTATTTCATACTCACTGCCTTTGTGCCTGTCTGTTCATTTCTATGAAGTTTCCTTTCTCTTTCTGTAGGTTTCACTTCACACTAGAAATCACTGGGTCAAAACTGACCCAATTTGGGTATATATACTGTATATAATATAGTATCGATACTGTGTTAACTTGGGTGGGTAGAAAACCATTGGGTCACTGTTATTTTTGGTTGCTAACTGTTAGCCTCACATCGTGTCCGGGCTAGCTTCTGTAACTCATTGCAATCTCTTATTCAGCAGTTCTTTCGTTGGACTTTTTGAAAAAATTAAGAAAAACCCCCCCCACAGCTCTTGTGACAATTTACCAGCGCTGCAACGCAAGTATTTACATTATCATAACTTGGTTTCATCCATATCCACAATATGCATATGTGTGTGTGTGCGCGTGCGCCTGCAGCTCAGGAGGTCATTGTTACAAAGTTCTCTTCTAAAGTAATATTTCCAATTTTTTAGCTGTAATCTCTGCTGTCTTAAAACTTCTACACCATTCACTCTTTATGTCTGAACTAGCCATGACTCCTCAACCTATCCACGAACTCACCTTTTTTGTCAAGCTGTTGTTCAACCCTAGGGCTTATGGGAAAACAGAAATACTGAATAAACAACGATATTAGATCCAGATATTAAGTCGAAGGCTGGATTTTCAGTTATTTGCATTATTACACATGTTAATGGGATATTGAATGAGGTTTTATTCCTTCTGGAACAGAAGAAGTTTCAGCTTCACTCAGCTCTCTCTAATCTACTCTGGCTCTTTTTAAACTTACATGTCAGTATTAGTCACTTTTTGATTGTTAATAATATGAGTATCCTTTGCAGTTTTGAATGTCATGTTTGGGTAAATGACCCAACGATAATATAAAACATAACACTAGCAGTGTTTCTTAATAACCCATTGTCTTGACTTTGATTGGGGGCCTAATGGTTTTCGTGATTGTTTGTGTTTGTTCTGCACCACTTCCTCCGCCACATTCACAACCTCCTCTCCCCGGTACATTTATGTGACTGGATATGTGTATGGGTCTGGTTTGAGAGTGATGGAAAGTCTCTATCGCCTTTTTGTTCTTTTTAATTGTGTTTACCAAACTTTGTTTCTTGCAGTTTAAATCAACTCTTCTGTGTTTGGCTGTTTAGTCCAGTTTATTTAGGATGATACGAATTTTGGTGTGAATTAAACAACCACAATGAGACTTTCTTAAAGGTCGGTCTGGTCTGATGATATGTCTCCAGTGACAATGCACAATGAACTGTGACACTTTTATCACATTTATCTGATTTGTCCGTTGACTCTGGCAACCACAACTTCACTGTTTTGGTTCACTCTCACCACCCTGTTTCCAGATGCAGCAGGCAGCTGTTTTCAGCAAAGAAATCTCTAAAAACCCACTGCACACTACCAGCCCAGCACCAAACAGCAGACAGATAAAGTCAGCGTTTGAATAGATTACCTAACTTGTGTCAAGAATCTTTATTCTTTCAAGATACACAATGTAACCTATGGAGTTTTTGACCACTAGTAGTGCTGCAAGCCAGAAAAACTTGATGTAAACGAAGATTTGATATTGTTACAATCACAAGGTGGACCCAAACACAGGACACGGACAAGAGAGTTGTTGGTAAAGAAAGAAGTTTTATTGCTGGAGGGTTTTTCAGGTAGAGATGGAGGAATGGTGGAGCGTGGTGGGCTGGGGTTAGCAGGCAGGTAGACAGGCAGAAAGGCATGCAGGAATGAAGGGATCCTAGGACACAAGGAAACATGGTGAGTACAAGCAAACAAACACACAAGAGAAAATGAGAAGAAATTCTAGAATACACAATTCTAAAACGACCTGAAACGTGAAGCCCAGTTCAGGCCAAAGATTTGCAGTGAGACGAGTTGAAACTTGAAACTACTTGCAATGCGCCAGGACTGCAATGTTCTGAAACCTGAAACCAGTTTACACCAATGCAACTAGACGAGACGGTGTATTGTTTCCATAACAACGACACCCTGTACTTTCATTCTAAAGGCCTTTACACATGTACGTAACAAATAAACAACACTACAAAAGTGCAAAATACTCGGCTGCGAATATTTACTCTACTACATCCAAAAGTAAACAAATCTACACACTATCCTGCATCCGGCGATGCTGCTCCACACGTTGTCCTTGAATTCATTGTCTTCATAATTTTTGTGTCCTTTGTCATATAATACAGGCTGATGAGAAACACAAACAGTCAACAGGTCCGGAGCTGTGATGTGATGCCTGTTCTGCACAGCATGCTTGGTTGAAGCCTTTATACGGCGTGCGATAGCTCAGAAAAATTGCCAGAGCTCAGAACCTTGTTAAGAAAAAGAATTATGCCGCTTTTTCGCTGCACAATATTCATGTTCTGTGTGAACACCTCCAGTGTGTAAAGGCCTTTTTCTGCAGCTGGACATAATTTGTAGCGTTTAAAATATGAATGACGATAGCAATGGTGAGTTACTTGCTACAGTTGCATTTCTAGTATTGATGAAATGGCGAAAACATAAAAAAACGAGAGGGTCGAGAGGACCAGCTGACTTTGCTACGAGCTGATTGGCTGTTGAAACAGGTGACGTGCCTTATGTTCTAAATCATCGCAGACGGCACCATCAGCCGGCTTGAGTCGAGCTGAGACGGGCCAGTTCACACCGCTGCAACTTTCCCTGACGTTCTAAAACAGTTTGGTCTTGTCTTTGGTTTGACCTGGGCTTGAGACTACCACTGTAACTGAAACAACGATGTGGTGACAAATGGGTGGAGAGCTGGGGTAGATACACTGCAGAGGTGATGAGCTGATAGATGGCAGGTGTGTAGTTAGAGCAGGGATTCAGGAGCCAGGAGGGAGAGGGAGCGCCACACCCACACCAAACACACAGACACAGAGAGACAGACAGGAGACACTGGGGAAATGCTAGGGCACGGCTATGACAGAAATTCATATTCAAAAAGTGTTCTGTGGAAGGAAATACATTCAAAACGTTTGTTAGACCTCAATAATACATACAGTGTGTTTTGGTGAGTAACAATGAATGCAAACATAACTTTGTTTACATGAAAACTCCACAGGGCACCTTTAAGGTTTGAGGGGTCCTATGGTGGATGCTGGACCAACTGATCTATCATCTGCTGCCTGCGGTGAAACGTTACTTGCTGTCTATATAACCCATGTGAAAAACAAGTGTGAGTCTACCACAGTATTCTTCCCACATAGTGAGCTGTGAAGGTCTAATTTAATAAAAATAAAGAAAATCATGGGTTTAACACAAATAAAGAAAGACAAGCCTGCATGACGGCCACCTGGATAGAATTAAAGAACAAGAAACAGAATAGCACAGAAGATTACAATGAACCCTGCAAAAAAGGGTTGAAAGTATCAATATGTTTCTTTGACTGCATGCCTTGTCAGGTTCACGTCTGCTTAACAATCTGGTAGGGGTTGAACAACTTCCAGAAAATGTCGGCAACGGAGCCAAATCTGGAAACACCCACCATACTAATGCCTCACACCACCTTTCATCATAACAGATGAAAGTTAGGGAACTTGCGCTGACTCTGACTGTAGGGGTTAAATAAAGGTTACCGGAGGCAAATGGATATATTCTGAGTGTGAGTCGTGCTTCTGCCTTAAAGTGTTCATGTGGTGCATCAAGTGTAGTGATACAGTGTCACAGAGTTTCTATTTATATATATTTAAAATGCCCATGAATACAGGGTCACCTTGGGGGGAAAGTGCACAACAAGGATTTCTCTGAACATTTTAAAATTAAATGAGGTGCAAAGGCCAAATCAGTACAGAATTAACAGTCAGACTGAGGCCAGTTTGACATGTGGTATCCTACTGCAGTTGGTGTTACTTCTGAATAGGAAAAACTGGAGGCCAGCTCTCATTGGAGCTTTAAGGATAGTAATGTCCGACTGTATATCTTTTAATATTTATTTATTGAGGTTTAATATTAATAAATTAGCTGTTTACTGTATAGCTTTGGTTTGCAGTCTTTCCCCAAGGTGCGAGGGTCATTTGTAGGGTTGGATTGTGTAGCACTGTAGGTATTTACAGCTAGTAGCTAGGACCAGAGTCTAGGTTTGGGAGGAGCAGTTTATGACCTCTCATTACTACTCTTGTCTCTGCACATTAAAAAAGTCAGCTTGTTCTCCAACACATTAGCTAGGTTTCCATCTAAATGTAAACCAAATTTCAAGAAAATCAGCAAAAGAAAATGCGAATTACTGTGCATTTTCATCCACTACTGTTATCCAATTATTAGGAGTAGGTTCGTCGAGATAAACAGCTGGTGGCACGACAAGATGACATAAAATTAAATCAGTGCCAGTCAAACCTCAAATGGTGAAAAACAATGTAAAAAACGAATTATTGTGTATTCTATATTTTGAGGACCGTAACAGCCTCCTCAATGCTTTACACAGATCTGATTTCATCTGCCACTATTTTCTGTCTCTTCTGTGGATGTTTAAATGCGTCATGTACGTCATGATATATTTTTTCTTTGTATTATTATAATGTTTAACTTCCTTGATTGTAATAAGGCATTAGACTCAAACTCAAAGAATTGATTACTTTGCTGGCAATTAACCATTATCCAAATGGTTGATGATAGCTTGCAGTGGAAATAAATATGAGCCTATACTCCCTGTTTTCACATGAAGTGTGTGTGCATTAGCCAGTATCAGCAAATGACACTATAGTTTTACATTTTGAATTTATGCATTGTCTGATGGTCACAATATTAATGTATTTAAAGTTGTAATCCTTAAGATTTTCATGAAATCATACCCCATTTTTGATACGATTTATAGCACAAGGGATTCACAGGAAACGATGCAGCATGTAATCCAGTGTTTGTAATTTTATCAGAGCTGTATTAAGTTACTCCTAATTCAAACCGAACATTTCCTCTTGCTGCTGCTTCACATTAAAAGCATTCAGCTGGTGAAAAACGGGGTGGTTTTTAGTTTGAAGCACCCACAGGAAATGCAATGTATCTGACACAGATGTGAGTGTTTGCTGTATGTCCAATTGTCCCAATTATTGCAGAACCTTCATGAGTGTTACCTGCTGGTTGCCACCTCTAATTGGGGAGCTTAGTGTGCTAACATGATAATAGAACATTTGCTCCTTTGACCAACCATGAGTGACGTTAGTGTCAACATTGCTGTTGGATGTGGTCGCCACAACCAGTTTTGTTGTGTTGGTGCTACATCTACACGTTCTTTGCTGCTAGATGTACTGCTAATGCTAACATAAGCTTGCTTAGGGGATATTGGGTAGGATATGGAATTCATAAGAGAGAATTAGCCTTGTAGAAACACCCGGTCTTTACATTCCCTACAATAATTGATCCTATATTTACACAGTTTTCAAGGATAAATAAAATAATTATTATAATGTAGGGTAAAATACAATTTTACATAAAGCTTGCAAAAGCTGTGATAGATGGGGGTGTGAGGTAAATCACAAGGAGCCGGATCGTTCTTCCCTACTCTACTGTATTCATATTCAAATGCGGTAACCATCTTGTACAGTACTTAACAAATGAATCAATACAAATATCTGGTATGTTCTCTGTTATTTTGTAACATTATTTTGTATATGTTTTGTATTCTGTATCAGATTTTTTCAACCTTTAGTTTTGGCAATATGTGGAAACCCCGTAGACCAACAAAGTGAACTGAAAGAAAGAACAGTCAGGAATGTCAGTCTTTTGTCCATGACCTGGCCATTCTGTCTGACTGCTTTCCTTCCTCTGTTCGACAGCAGCTAATGAGAGCGACAGCTCCCTCATGAAAACCTGTGGGAAAGCCATCTCTAAGCTCCTGTGTTGGCTCTAAAAATAATTTGTTGTGCAAATTCCCAGAGACTGGATTTGGATACCTCCTGTGTTGGTTTACCTACCTCCAGTGACTGGGCAGTAACATGCTGTTCATACGCTTGACCAGATCTCTCTCTTTCTCTCTCTCTGTCTGTCTGGTTCTCTTCCTCTCAGTCTCTTTTTCCTTTTTCACAGACTTTCCCTGTTTCTCTCTCTGCATCCTCACCTTTATTTTTCTCAGAGTCCTTCCTCACACACTTGTCTCTGTTTTTTTGCATTAATTAATCTTTTTCTCTGGGTGTTTTGGGGGAGTTTTCTGCCAGGCTGTGTGATGAAGATCTCAACCTGGGAGAATGAAGAGGAGAAGGAGAGTCATGGCTCATTCACTCTGCTAGTGAGACAAATCAAGAAATATGGCATGTTGCTGGCTCTACTCACCCCAAATGCAATTTATGGCAAAATGGGCAGCCTAGTTGGACTGGATCCATAATTATGATGTTTTAAGTATCCTGCATGACAGGATCATTAATTTACCCACCTCAACTGTGCTGCATAGTCTTTGCATCTAAATCAAAAACGTCCACACTGCTTATAAAATGAGAATGTAACGTTGAGTAATTACTGACAATACATTATTATCTGGTAATATGATAAGCTATTAAATGAGGGAACATAGGGTTCAGGACTTCCTTAATTAACCTCTCCTTAAGAGTTGGAGAAAAACAATGCAGTGCAATAATGTAAAAGACCGGGAGTTTGCTGCATTGACAGGCATCAAGGAATATTTTAGGGGTATTTTTAAACCTAGGCCTTATTTTTACAGATTTTGGTATCTAAATGACCAATGAGCGTAAGTTCAACAGGAAGACTATCTTCATGCATCATTCATTCACATCGATTCACAATCTCCATCAGCCAAATACATTGCTGCTGTCAAACTTTAAATCTGTTCTCCTCTTGCTTGCTGTCAGCTGTCATCGTCGTTGCAACCCTCCTCCACCCCGTTCACCTCCAGTTCACCACACTGGGTGGGGGTGGTGGTGGTGGGGGGGTATCCTATACTCACTGCTTCACTACCCCCCTTAAAATATGATGGCATCACGATGGGGTATAATCGCCAAAGACTCTTCACATTTCTCATCTTTATTATGCATGTGTCAATAAATATCTGTTCGCTCATACTGAAGTCTCTCCTGGTTGAAATAGTTACTAAAAGTTTTGGAAGTGGTCCAGTAGCTCACCTCAGCCGGCATCGACGAACAGGCTGCAATGGCTGCGACATAATCCTTTGGGGCAACTACGCCCGCACTAAAAGTGCTTCTTTTTGCCACTGACAGACTCAGATTGTTATTCGAAGTGTCTGACAACATTATGGAAAGGATCCCTACAGAGACAGACCGTTTTGTTAAAGAGTAAGATCCTTTTTGTTTAACCAGAAATTACAATTTTCTGTAATTTTCAGTGTAAGCGAGAGTGTGCAATGTAGCCTTTGCATTTATTTTTGTAACTAGAATAAATAGATATATTTTAAAATATACACGATGAGTATAAGAGCCTTTACTGATCCACAGCGGGGGATTAATTAAATGAGAGAAGGGAAAATAAAGCTTGTGCTACAGCTCTCTTTTATTTAATGTGAATTTTGCGTTGTACGTGGATGGATTAGTATCTCTGAGCGACAACACTCGCTCAATCTCGCAGGCTGCAATGCATCATCATGAGCGTCACGCCTCAGTGACAGCCAGGCTACAAATGGCAGTGCATCACTGCTTACTGCCTGCAAGGCTGCTTTGTAAACTTCCATGCCATTCATTCTGACCAGCAGACCTAACACTGGTCTCTAGTATACAGCAGCTTACCCGTGCAGGAATGTGTTAAGGTGTTCCCCACAGCTGTGTGAGTAGGACTGGCCATGCGAGTGACAGACTAAGAATGGAGGGATTATGGTAATGATGGCCTACACTGAAAACAAAAAACAGCTGGTATAATTCATCCCACCTTTCAAAACGATGCACCAACCGCTCTTTTACAGAGGACTTTACACCCTAAAATAGCACGTAAACTCTGACCTAAGTTAGAAATTATGTTTGAATTTATGCATAGCTGGTGCAACCCAGTGCTGGTCTGAAGAATGCGTGACTTCATATGGGGTTCCACAGAGTTCAGTTCTTGGTCCTGTCTTTATCATCATTATCATTATCATAATTATGCGGACGAAACTCGACTTTTTCCTGATCCTGTTGACAAAATTGATTCAGTGCATTGACCAGATTAAAGACTTGGTGTTGCAGAACTTTCTCCAACTCAACAGGAACAAAACTGAAGTAACTGTTTTTGGTAGTCCACAACAAAGGAAGGGGAAGATTATACTCCTGTTACCTGAGATAGCATTACATTACTAAATACAACAGTTAAACATATGATTTGAAAATGCTAACAGGTATGTAAGTAAAGCAGCAAAACAATGTTTTACATTAGCATGAAATAGCAGTCTGATCTTACATTTACATTTTCCTTATTATACTAGTAATACTGGGATTAACTAGCTCTACTCTGCACAACAAGAACAATGCTGGTATTTTATATCATTTGTCATTAACCAGTGACGATGTTTACTTTTTTAATGTTTGATTCTTTTTTGTTTTTATATCTTTATTTTCATTTTTGTATCAGGATTACATCTACCCCTCTTTTTTAAACATATATCAATTAATTTGTCACAGTGTCAGAAAATGATTCATAGTATATTCCCCCTGTCCATGCCCTCCCAGCAAGAGAATACGTATACTTTAGCAGAAGACTGAATACTGATGATATATTAGCATGCTGTGTACAGAACAGGAGCCAGTGTGTGTGTGAGAAATCAGGACTTTTTAAAACATTTATTTTTTCTGGCGTGGCAGAAAATGAGCACCCCAGTACCTTGGGTGACAGTGGACACCTAAAGTGAGGCACACTGCATTGCTTTCCTCCCCTGCAGCTTGGATCTCGATCACACGGAGGCGTTTTTCAGCAGTGACAGGTGTTTTGCTGTTGCAAGGGAACATGCACTCAGCTGTCAATTACGTGCGTGCTGTGGGACACACATGATAACTATCAACAGCAGCTATGTTCAGGCAATCTAAAACAGTAATAACATCTAAAACTGACCTGATCCAGGCTTCCAGCTAATTTTCCTCCAAGCTGACTGTGACAACAAGTAGCTCCGGGAACAAGCCACAGTGTCATCTTATATTCAGCCGTCACGGTATTTCCAACCTCATCACCAGCACCAACGGAAGTTGATATTTACTGTACGCTCTGTTATGGGGTTTGATTCCCTGCTGCACAGAGGAGAACACAGTCATGGTCCATGTTATTGCTCAGTTTACATCTTTGGTAAGACATATGGCTTGTTTGATAAGGCAACAGGCTTCTGTGCCTAGATGCATATGCTTTGTGAGTGGCATTTCATTATTTGTCATGAGTCACACTTCACAAAAGGTCAAACACTGTTCCGCTAAGTGGTGAGTGTGTGTGTGTGTGTGCGTGCACTTCTCATTGTTTGTATATCCTTGCATACCTGTGTGAGAGCCTGTGTGGAAGGAATAAGACAGAGGAGAGACATATTGTAAACAGCAAAGTCATCAGTGTATTATATATCTTCATTATTTTATTTCTTTTTATAATGAAACGAAATAACATTCTGTTTGACAAATGTGTGATATACAGTTAAACATGGCTAATCTGAATCATTAGTTAATAAGCAAAATATTTCTTTGATTTAAATACAATGAACAGGTGCAGGTCTGTACAGAAGAGTACAGAAAACAGGTTCCTAACTACATGTGCAGTTTAAATGGTTTGCAAAATTAAAGGGATATGCAGTATTTTTCATATATTTCATTCAGCATGGCTGTCTGGTGGATCTGTGGGTTAGAGAATCAGATGTTTAGCTGAATTAAGTACTAATGGAGCATATACAAAGTGGCTAAAGCCTCCACAGATTCAACAACAACACAAACACTGTATAGGAACACAAAGCCATATCAGCCAATACAAAGCACAGTTAGTAACAGTCACCAATAATAACTATAGTACATTATATTAAACACGACCAATCATATAATAATAATAATAATACACAGAGGTTGAGCTCTTTTTTTGGCAATTTACTGCTGTGATATGCATACCAAGGTGGTAGCAGTACAACACTAGTGCTGGGGCACACTGTACAGTAGGTTAAGTGGGCAAAAGTAAGCGTAATGCATAAAGGTGGTAAATACTGAATACATGGAAGTGAAATGGAAGTGAAATTGCTGCTGATATTTGTAAAATTGTAGTATTTTGATGTTTTCATTTTATTGTTTTCATTTTAGCCATGCTAAATTGGCTATGGGGGTGATGTCTGTCGGGCTGTCGCGCTACCATTTTGGTCCAGACTGAAATATCTCAAGAACTACTGGATGGATTGCCATGAAATTTGGTACATATATCCATGTTCCCCTCAGGATGAATTGCAGTCACTTTAGTGATCCCTTGACTTTTCCTCTAGCGCCATCATCAGGTCAAAATTTCAATTTGTCCAATACTTTGTCCAATACCATGATTAAATACTTGCAAATCTTATGATATTCCCATCGGCCTCTTAGTAAATGTTAGAATACTAAGATGCTAAACTAAGGTGGTGACCATGGTAAACTTTACCTGTTTAGCATAAGCATGATAGCATTGTCACTGTGAGCATTAGCATTTGGCACAGAGCCACTAGCACTGCTGTTATATAAATTACCTACCTAAAAGACAAGCTACAAAATAAAAATTAAAAAGCAAGACTTCAGTAACATAAGCAGAGAAAACACTGAATGATTCAGCTGCTGTAACCCTGGTGTATAATTACTACAGCCTTTTATAATGAAATCCATTTATTTCCATTTGTAACAAATTGAAATCCATGTATCTTCTCTTATAAATGAAGTAACTGCCTGGATTCTCTTGCCACCAGCTGAAAATAACCTCTTGTGAATAACATGGTATTGATTCATTGATCCCATTTGTTTATATTAAAGCAAAGAAACATAGAATATTAATTGTCTGTTACATGTACTTGGATTGGCTCCAGCCCCCCCCGCGACCCTCTGAGGGGATAAGCGGTATAGATGATGGATGGATGGATGGATGTTACATGTACTCTGTGGGGAACAAACAAGTGCACGCTTGGAGAAAGCATTATCCTCACACGCTACATACTGTACACACTTATGCTTCAGAATACTGACAACACAAGCAACAAGTTACTGCTAGTCCATTTATTTTCTACAGAGGAACATGTGGCAGATTTCAACTAAGATGATTATGATGACCCATTAAAAACAGCCTCTTACCCATGGTCCTAAACTCATTTTTGATTGATCTTGTTAGGGAATTACTTGACAAGAATTGGTTTATCTTGGAATAACGATGGATCCTGTTCATAACTATATTACCTATTTTCAGTGGCTTTTTGGGTGTATAATCAGGTACTTTTTACAATTTGTTTTAATGTGCTCAAATTTGTAATCAATATAGTCAATAACAAGGAGGACATGGTAATATTAAACGGCACCACTAAGTAGTGCAAGTCTGTGCACCCAAACGTATCACCAGACACGAACATTGATATTGGGCATTTCTGGAAAAAACCCTGATTATGCTCAGTGACAACGTTTTTTTTTGGTTCATTGCTAACATTTTAAGAGTTCTTGCTTTCTACGCACCCATGGTATGGTTAAGGTTATGGATGGATTGTGTTTATACTAAATAAACTCTAGTTGAGGTATGGTTAAGGCAAAGGTGACAGCATGCTTCAACTGAAGTGCTTGCCTTGTTTGGAACAGCTATAAACACTTTTGCCTTCAGGTGTATGGTTAGAGTTTGGGAAAGATCATGCTTATGGCAAATAACCTATGTTTAAGTTTTGGTTAGGGTTAAGCAACCTTAAGAACACTTGGTTAAGGTTAGGGAAAGATTGTGGTTACAGTTAATAAAAATAACAAACATTAACTGCAGGTCTGTGACGATCTTGACCTTCATCCACACCTTACTTTCTGCCTTCCTACATAAAGGGCTCACTACTTCATAAATCACGAGGTGCGGAATCGCCCAAAATGGACGTAATTCCCAGGGATACTGGGCTGGTGCATTGGGCTAATAACAATTTCTAGAAGGCTAGCAGAAAATGCACTTCTGGTCAAAATCTTCTACTGGAATGAGACTACTTTAGATGCAATCAAAGCATCTTGTGCTTCCCAACATCATTCCGAAGAGAGCGAATCATCGTACAAGCTCCATTCTCTTGGAACCTTTCAAAATGCTGTTGCTAAATCAGGGATAAAAGATAGCAATGGCATTTTTCTAATCCTCTATTGCACTTCTTGTGTGCCTGAGCTGAAGAAGAGTCCAGAATGTCTCACATCTTGGTGTCGCTCCTGAAGGAATCATTGGAGTCCCCAGATCTCTGCCTGCCTCTGATTCCTCAAGCAGCAGCTGGCGGGAAGGCATTAGAGCGGGTGCTCCTTTCTCTGCCCCCACAGGCCCGATGTTACGTTCCAGGTAAGCATGCTTGTGTCAATGCATGAATTCATTTCCAACATGTGTTATTTCCTCCACATGGCCACTGCTGTTATGTACAAATAATTCAACAATCACTTACAGCCACATCTCCTCTGTCTACCAATTTGCCTCACATTTATAAAAGGCGGTTATGAATGCAAAAAACTATTACCAGAAATAATCATAATCTGTCTGCACTATTTACAGATCTCATGAATATTCATAATTCAAAGTCTAAACAGTGTGACAAGGAACCCCTATTATCTGGACCCTCTGTCCAACAAAAGTTCTGCTTAAAAAGCTGCTTGTGACAAAGCCAAGAGATTTTTTCTTCCTATACAGCTATCAATGAAACTTGGATTCATGAAAGAGAAATACCTACTCTTTTCACCTCTTCTTTCTAACATCAAAGCCAGGTTTATCCACAGATGCTCCTCAAAGTAGCACAAAGGAGGGTTACATCAGAACGGTGAAAGTATTTCCAGAGGCCTCTTTTACAGAGAAAGTACTTTCAGGAGCTTTATAACTTGATGCTTAAAAGACTGAAACAGAGTCATTTACACTACAGCACCAAGCAAGTGTGAATGATTTGTCCCATAAAAACATGTATACTGTATAAAACATTTACACATCAGTTTCCATTTTAAAAGATTTATGCCCATCCTTCCTTTTTTTCCCTCCATTGCCATATTTTGTTTTTTTGATTTCACAAACTCACGTTGCACTAAATAAAGATACACAAAGATAAACACACAGTAACACATAATAAATTTGCATCTGAAATTAAATGGTCTCAGAGTTGGCACTTGACATAAACACATGACAATGATGTTGACCACAGTACTAGATCAGCCTGTGCCAACAGTCTCCAAACCAGTACCAGAATTTCCTTTGTGAAGTTGGACCAGTAATCACAAGGTGGCAGCTGATGGGTTTATATCATGAGAAAGTGTATTCCATTGCAGCCCTATCAGTACGCCGTCTCTTTGATGATGTTGGTGGAGAGGGTGTGGTTCCTGGAGATGCTGATGGAGTGGCGAGTCAGGGAGTGGGGGTGCCTCCTGGGTGTATGGCGGCAGGGCATGAAGAAGTAGCGCAGCGTGGAGAAGAAGATCTCGCGGTAGGTGGCTGACACCAGGTTGTAGAGGACTGGATTGATGGCAGAGCTGACGTAGAACAGGACGTTGGTCAGCATGTAGAAGTAGTGGTAGAAGTCATACAAGTCACTGCGAGAAAACAGAAGACAGAGAGAAATTGTTATGGCATATTTAACATAAAAACAGGACATATTAAGCATCAATGCATGATTATCAAATTGTATACATAAACATTTTACCGGGTTGTGGAATTTTTGACTTGAGGGAGATAAATGTTTTTGTGATACATTTGTGAAAATATATATTGTGATATATATTCTCCCAAAGCCCGCTGCAATTAAACACAACATCTAAAATATCTAAAAATTTGTTTTTTATCGTAAAAAAGGCCCCAGTCACACCATAAAATAGCAAAATACCACCGTAAAATCAATTCACTGGTATTGTTGCAATCACTGGATTTGCTCGTGGGGGGGGGGAAAGTAAAACAGAGACTTCAAAACAGAGGAAGCTATCGTAGCTTATTAGCTGTGTTGCACCATTGACTTTTATTCAACATTCTTCTGCAGAAGTATAAACTGACTTACAAGAAGTATGGTTTGTAGACATTAATGAGACAAGTGTCAATGGTATACATATCTTGAATGAACTTTTAATAAACTGTTGTCTTAGCGACCAAGCATGCTTACTGTCAGTTAGCAAGCTAGATAGCTCTGTTAATGTTCTATTGTGACCTATTAGACCTAGCTATTCCTCGCTACCTAATGTGTTAGCTCGCCAGCTGCAGAAGTTTTCCAACCAGCCCTGCGAGTAGTCACAATGCCACAAAGCTTTTAGAACCACATATTTTACAAAGACTTTATTCTGGTGACACTTTCTGGTGCGACTGGGCCTTTATAATGTATTTATTTAATTTAATATCAAAACATTGTCAAATACAAAATTGATTATATCAAAACGAAATTTGATATAGAGTCATGTTTTATCCAAATGTATACATAATACGTACTGTGCAAAGAATCTGAAGTTAAAACAAAAATAAAGTACATTAACTTTTATTCACCATAGTTTATTCTGACCTTTTTAAAAGGAAGTAACACTAACACTAGCATGTGCTGCCACAAAGGAGGCATGGTTTGGAAACAAGACTGGATGGTATAAATACGTCTCTTGAATAAAGTGTGTCAATTGCCCCATTAGAAACTGAGCGAACTAGCTTGCAGACCGACAGTTTGCAAGGCAAGTAGCATGCCAGTAGTTAGTTTGCCAACGAGACTGTAGCGCCATATATTTTTCGCAAAGATGTGCAGATAAATTTCTCTGTGCCACTTTCTGGTGTGACCAGGGCTTTATGCAGACACAGATGAAGATAATAGTAGTGTTTGTTTCAACCTAAAATGAATTCTGTGTCTAATAAATACTGACCGTGTGGTCATCAAGGTTTCATTGAATCTGCTTTAAAAGATTATTCAGTGACTTTTCATCTCGGGCCTTATTTTCACCCTCACGTCACCGTAGCCTTACATAATTTCAAGTCTTTGGCAGCAAAGCCGTCCTATGCACACACACAGGGCACTTCCAGTTTGACGTAATTAGGGAAACACTTAAAGTTGGTTAAGATGTAGATGGGGGACCCTGGAGCAAAAATCTCACTTAGGGTCCCGAAAAGGCTAAGGCCAACCCTGGCCTTGCTTAACTGTAAAGAATGTACTGTATAATGAGGGTGGAATCTTGCTTTATTCCACTGGGCAGATACGAGAATTTATGTGTTGAGTATCGACAGGATAAGAAGATTTGTTCAGCCAACCAGAGAGTGTGATGCCTGGTGAGTACTAATGGCTGGTGAGCATAAATTACACTAACCCAATAATCTTCCCTTAAGATGCCACTGCTCATTTTAGGCCTTGCTGGTACACTGCCAGAAATGCTTCCAGTGTTTGTAGTATTGGCTTCCCACCAGCTTCTGGGTTTATTAATGCTGTCAAAGCTACAGTAAGAGGAAGGGAAGAAGAAACATTTTCTATGCTAGAATTAAATACACACATACTAAAAAGTAAGATTGTGGGAGAGATCCAATCAGATTTTTCTCTGCATAGATAACCATGAAAAGAGCAATACTTCAGCTGGAATTAAATCCTTTGTAATTAATTAATTAATTGAACATATTCATTTTATTGGCAATCCAATAATGAATTGGAATGTCTTATATGTATAAACTATAAAAATGTAATCCTTTTATCTTTAGGAGGTTATTGTATCCAATTTTAAAAATGGTATTGTATGCTCTGCAATAAACAAATGAGGTTTAAACCTATGTATTAAACTGACGGATCTGACTCTGTCCCTCTGATTGCTGTTGGAGAGGAGAAGGAACAGAGAGATTATGCTACACAGCAGGAGTGGAGAGGATCTCTTTATGGACAATTTGACCAGGAGGGTATGTAACACAGAGACACAAGGATAAGACAACTTCACACATGCAAAAAAATGGTAATAAAAGGAAATCAAAAAGTTCATAAAAGACACAATATGTCCTATCAATATGTCACATGTAGATACTCCCGAGTGTCATCTCAGTCACTAGAATCTGGTGTATTGATCTGTTCTGCTTTTGTAATGGACAAGGGTTAATGACGTGTGCAAGGTCAATGGTGTCTGTCTGCACACAGGGACTCCATTAAAGATGAATGACGGTAGGATTGAAAGGGACAACAGGGATAGTATTGAACATGACCTTTTCATTATATATACACACTCAGGCAATTCTGTGGGCTTAGCTCATGGCTTATGTGTCATCCTCCATTAGTCTTTGCTCAAGTACAATTTTGACTTTGACAGGAATCCACACAACGTTGGGCAAAGTGTGGACCATAGGTGCAGCATTTTCAAATCTGCTGATGCTGTGCTTCATGCACATCAGTCAGTTCTATTTCGTATAGGCTTTGCCCTCTAAGGCTATCGCTAGCGGGTTTATCCCCCGTGCGCATGCACAGCACTGAAAAACTTTAATCCACGTCCACCTGCTGTGTGGGCCTCACCCACGGTCTCATCCTGAGTATAAATTGGACTGAGACCGGACAATCGGCTTCCATTTTTCTTCAGCGCTACTAGCAAGCAACTGAAATCTAATGAGCAAGAAGATGACTGAAAGAAGCGGGATCCGGGTCTGCACCGCCTGCAACACCGGCTATATTATGAGTTTCGACCTGCATGGCCGGTGTGAGTCTTGTCTGGGACCGGAGCACTGCAGGCCCCCCGCCCATACTGCACTCGCCTGCCTCAGGCCGAGAAGCAGCGAAGAGCGGGCACTTTCGCTGCTGCAGTCGAGGACGAGCTGCCAGGGCCAGAGTACCTCGTGGATGAAGCTCTAGACCTGCTAGATCCCCTCGACGGGCCGGAGTCGGACAACTCCACCCCCTCCATCGATGGTTTTCCAAGCGGGTAGTTTGACGGCGGCCTGCTGGTTGCACCCCCTGGCGACCCAGGGGTCCCACTCTCCGCCAAAACCGCCCTACCGGCGATAGGCGGTCTCCTCCGGGAGCTCCCGGAGATCATTAAGAAGGCGGCTGCCTACAAGGAGCTCTCTGTTCCGCTGGCGCAGATGGCTGCGCCCCCCCCAGACGATATGAGCGGTTTTTTCCTCCCTGTCCAGCTGGTCAGGCGGGATCCCGTGTGGCCTCGTTTTCCTGCAATCAGGAAGTACCAGGAAGGGGCAGCGGCGGAGCCGAAGAATTTGAGGGCTCCTGTCTCCACAGATGTCCCCATCACCAAGGTGGAGGGGCTTACGGAGAACGGTTTTCCTGCCGTTCCCCCGCTGGAGTCAAACCTTACAGCATTTTTCGGGGTGAGGCAAGCTAACACGCTAGCCGGACGGCGGCCTGTCCCTCCCTCTTCCAGAGACCAGCTGATCGCCCGCCTTGCAGACCGCTCCCATCAGTGCGCGTTTCAGGCATCGGCAGCAGTCAACAACATTTCATTGCTGGCATACTCCATGTCTAAGCTGACTGTCCGACCTGACGTGCTGTCCCCGGAGCAAGCGATGGAGATCTGCAAAGCCTCCGGCACCATCCTCACGCTCTGCACCTCTGTCGCTGTTTCCACGGCACGCATCGCAGCCTGGTAGACGATGATCCATCGGCACCTGTGGCTGCAGCAATCCCCCATCCCAGAGGCATCGTGGAAGGACCTCCTTGAGACCCCTATCAGCCCGGACGGGCTGTTCGGGCCACATTTCCACACCATGGTGAACGCCATGAAGTCAGCATCCGAGGAGGCGGAGAACATCAGGTGTCATGTCGCCTGGGCTCAACCTGTTGCGCGCCCTCAGCACCCCCCCGGGCAATGGCGGGACCGCCGGGACCGGCGTGACAGGCACCAACAGCAGAGACACCCTGTGGCAGCCGCCGGGCTGCGTCTCGTGCCCCTGCTGCTGCTCCTCCTCCACTTCAGCTGCAGCCGTTTTTCCCAGTGGCGCAGCCGGCGCCTCGGAGGGCGTTCAAATCCAGCCGTGTGGCCTGCTCCTGGTTGAATCCTCCTCTGGAGCCTCCGAGGAAACAGAGCAGAAGACAATGACGGGTTGGGGGGGTGTGTGTGATGATAATAATGTACCCGCATATGTGTTTGATGTTGAAGCCAGTTTTGAGATAAAACATCTTCCACTAAAGAGCAATTTTCCACACTCTGTACTGGGTGTTTTGTCAGAGTGACTGATCCAGTGTTCGTTATGCGCTCTCCCCCTCACCTGTCGGCAGATGGAGAGCTGCTTTTTACATACATACACATACACACACACATACATACATACACACACACATACATACATACACACACACATATATACACATACATACACACATAAACATACATATATACACATACACACACATACATACACATATATACACATATACACACACACACACACACACATATATACACATACACACACATATACACATACACACACATATATACACATACAC
>LKNJ01005955.1:3931-24168 GCA_002120245.1 Maccullochella peelii | reverse complement strand
CTTCTTTATCTGGAGCATCAGGAACTTTTCTTAGAAGTGTGCTTTCTTCCTTCAGGTACCAAACAGCCACGAAATCGACTGATTGGAATTCTAGTACCTTGTGTACTAGTAGCCGGTCTAGTAGCCGGTCTAGTAGCTGGTCTAGTAGTCCGTTGGTGTCGAATTCGAAAAGGAAGAGGTATGTTTGCTCTTTTATTCTAATGGAACTGTTTTATGTGTGTTTGGATTTGTACGTGACGATGTTTTATCTGCACTTAATTCTGTCTGTCAATCATGCAGATCAAGGCCAGCATGATGATGTCATCTGCGATGTATCCCTATCCACAGTTCAAACTAGAAAACATATGATTGGAAGGAGGGATGACTCCTCTCCTCTGCCAGTTCTCATGGTTAGTGTGTCTTCTTGTGACTTCCACTAATCAATAACCTCATTAATTGATTAACCTAATCAATAACCTCACCAACTCTGCAGCTGTACATAGTTTCCGTATCCTCTTTGAGCTCTTTGTTGGTTTGGTTTTATGGCACATGGACTGTACGGTTCACTCTCACCTGGTGTCCAGCACCAGCAGACCAGCTCTGAGAAACCCGCTGTACACTGCCTGACCAGAAGAAGTCAGTGACCAGCTGCTAAAGAAAGTGCAGACTCTAGAGCAGGGGCGGCCAACCATCTCCCCTATTTGAGATGCTTCATCTGCCACTGGGGCTTTCAAACAGGCCGATGACACAAACTCATAGTACCTGACTCAGCAATAACTCAAGTGACACATCAGGAACAGACATGAGGTGACCTCCAGCTGTGGGTCTTTAGAAATACACATCAGATTATATACAGTTTGTGCTCTAAAGTGCAGAAAGACTTTGACTCGTGCACTGTTTTAATCCGACGATGATCGTGTTGTCAGAAACATTCAACAAGTAACAACAGTTACATTTTTAAGCTTTTATTAAAGTATTGATTTGCTTTTTGTATGTATTTTTAGTTGTTTCTGCTTTTTAAATTGTCTCTAAAACCAAACAGAATGTTTGATCCTTCTGCAAAGCACCTTTGACTCTGAAGCAACTTTCTTTCTAAACACAAAATGTGAACATTTGCTATTTTTCACACAAAGGCTCCTTTACTGTTCCGTTCATGCTGTGATTTATATTAATCCCACGATGTCCTGCAGGATGTTTCGAGTGTCACCAGCCCAGCTACGTTCAACACAAGCTGCTAGTAAATGATCCTTTTGGAACAAACAGGAGTTGAAGCGTATTAATGTAACGTTACAGCAGACTGTGAGCTAACAGAGCCTGGTTTCATGTCATCTCAGTGGAACTTTATCGCCTCAGTCTGAAAAGAACAAAGTCCTACCTGTTCATGTGTTTGTGCTAGGTGTGCTGTCTGTCAGCTGTCCTCCTCCAGGACAACCAGGTGGGGGCGCTGTTCTCCTGCTGAACCACTTGCTGGGTGCATTTCACCAGTCAGATACTGAGCTGAAAGGAACAGAGGAAGTAACTGNTCTTCTCGTGACCTCCACTAATCAATAACCTCACAGGGAGTTCTCACCAACTCTGCAGCTCCACATAGTTTCCGTATCCTCTTTGAGCTCTTTGTTGGTTTGGTTTTATGGCACATGGACTGTACGGTTCACTCTCACCTGGTGTCCAGCACCAGCAGACCAGCTCTGAGAAACCCACTGTACACTGCCTGACCAGAAGAAGTCAGTGACCAGCTGCTAAAGAAAGTGCAGACTCTAGAGCAGGGGCGGCCAACCAGCCAGACACTAATACCCCTTTTCCACCAACGTGGAACAGGTTCCGTTCCAGGACCTAATTTTGAACCGTTTAGAGCATTGTGACCATTAGTTTAGAACCCGGAAAGTTGGTTCGATATATAACCTACAATATTTATGTGTAGGATCTAAAAGTACAAGGTGTAAAAGGCAAGGCAGCTTTATTTATACAGCACATTTCAAACACAGAGGCAATTCAAAGTTCTTTACATGGGAACAGAAAAACATTAGAAGACATTCACAATAATAATAAAATCAATTAAAATAAAATCAAATTAAATTTTAAAATGAAATAAAATACAGTTACAGTGCAGTAAAAAGAAAGGAAATTAAAAGTGCATCAGAGAAACCAGTCATGCAAATGCACAGGAGAACAGCAGGGTTTTTAACTTCGTTTTGAAAGCGGCCAAAGTTAAAGTTGGGACGCACTGGAGATCTTCAGGAAGTCGGTTCCCTCTGTGTGCAGCAAAGTGCAGCTAAAAGTAGCTTCACCCTGTTTGGTGGCCCCCCCCACCGCTCCTGTTAAAGGGCGAGATGCCCAGATGTTGTGGTTCTGTGTCCCCTTGTTGTCGTTTTGCATCTCTTTGTGGTTTTTATTTTGACTCGGTTTAAACGAGCTGCCAAACATCCACCAGTGACGAGCTGCACTGCTGACGTTTGCAGGCCAGAGAGCCAATTCGCTGTGTTTCCTCACCTGTTCACCTGCAAATGTCAAAATCAGTCAGTCAGATGCTTAACAGTGTAGTCATCATTCCACAACAACACGGCTAACACATCGCTGTCTGCTCATGGCGTGTAAGCGTCACTTCCCAGTTCGTTTACAGTCCANTGGTTTGGAACTCTGCAGTTATTGAGTCAGCAGAGCTTTGGCAACTTCTACGCACTGTGCGCCTCAGCACTCGGCGACCCCGCTCTGTAACTTTACGTGGTCTGCCACTTCGTGGCTGAGTTGCTGTGGTTCCTAAACGTTTCCACTTTGCAATAATACCACTTACAGTTGATCATGGGATATCTAGGAGAGAAGAAATTTCACGAACTGACTTGGTGCAACAGTGGCATCCTATTACAGTGCCACGTTCGAATTCAGTGAGCTCTTTAGAACGACCCATTCTTTCACAAATGTCTGTTAAGGCAGACTGCATGACTAGGTGCTTGATTTTATGCACCTATGGCAATAGGACTGAATGAAACACCTGAATTCAATGATTAAGAGGAGTGGCCCAATACTTTTGTCCATATAGTGTAGATGGTGTAGGGAAAATGCATTTCCCCCAACTATTAACACACTGATCTCAACTACCCCTTTTTCCATTTAAAATAAGTCCACTAGTACTAAGTTTCAGTTGAGAGGTTTTGTTTCAGTTGAGTTATTTCTACTGAGATTGAAGATGTCTGAGATGAACATTAATAATAATGCCCACAGGACTTATTAGCAGTTCTAATTAAACTTAATCATGGTGTAATTGAAGGAAAGTTCTTATTAAAATCTGGGTCTTATTTATAGACAAGTGAAGACAGTGACTCAGCTACAGTATTTACAACAGTGCATGGGCCACTGCAGAGCCAGGTTGTAAATAATTTTAATTGAAACTTAATTACATCTAATGGAAAATATTTTCTACTGTAGAAATCATGCCAGCTGTTGTTGTGAACTCTTTTGACATCATTATAATCTTCAGACAACACGTACTTGTCGGTACTGATAATAAAGGCCATCATTGACAATGCAATGCCTTTATATATACATACACACAGTAAGTACTTAGCTTTTGTAAATAGTTGTAGAAGGTCTTTTTTTTGGCTCTGGGGGAAGATGTCTAAAGTCTGATTATGTCATCATAATCAAGCTGCATTATGGGAACTGTAGGATGCAGTGTTTTTGGAGCCTGACCCATACCACGGACTAAAAGTCAGAATATCTTGGACCCTGAGGCATCAATTTTGTTCACTCAATTTTTAAAATCTGTCTCTTGCAGGCCCTCTAACTTTAAGTAAGTGCAACACTAAATCATTTTAGCAGAAATCAGCAGAAATGTACAAGTACAATTTAAAAAAACATTGTAGTTGGAACTATGTAATTTTTTTTGGCTACACTATTTATTCCAACAGTTAATTCCAGTCCAATATCTATGGCGGTACATGTTTTTCAGGTGGTAATGAGTGGTATATGTGCTGCAGGAATGCTCACTTACTGTAAGGCTGTAGTTCATGTTTTAAAAATCCCCCAATCCATCATGAATAACTTTTGGCTTGTTTGAAAGTGTAAAGCCTTTTTACATCATGTGTTACATCATTAGTTTTACTTCCAGCAAAGTGTCAGGTTATAAAACCAAAATAATTACTAAATAATTACAGTGATGCAAAATATTTATCAGTTGAGGCTACAGGAAATACATGATATACAGTATGTAGTCTAGTACTTGCTTTTTTGGCTTTCTACACCGACAACATCATCTTTTTCACCATTTCTAATAAACTGTCTTTCTCTACTCCCCAAGAAAATAAATAAATAAAACTGTAGATACTGGTATTTCCCAGTCAGAGCGCTGACTGATGTTTGAAGTAAAGCAACTTTGTAAGGCTGCTGAGTTAAAGCAGTAGCCTCAGCTACACTCTGAGAATCGATTGATGGCTTAGCATGTATGCACACACTGCTGTCACACACAGGCATACACACTCTCACTCTCTCTCTCACACACACACACACACACACACACACACATGCACTTATATTAAACAGAAGTGGTTCAGCCAGGGGACAGCCAAGTTGTTGAGAAAGATGGGGAGCGCGAGATGGAGAGCAGGAGTGAAGGAGCCAGAACAGAACGGAAGAAGAGTGGCTTTAGTCAAACTTTAACTCTCTCTGGCGCGGAAGACTAATCACGTAACTATCTCAGCTTTATTTACCACTCGCTTCTCAACTCCGGGATGTCCTTGGATCATGAGAAAGTAGAAAAGAGAGAAAGAAACAAAGAGGGGGAGAGTTTCAATCCAGTGTCACTTATGTCTCTTTTGAAAAAGTGCAGTGACTTGAAATGTCCTCATTGTCTCAAAGTCAGACATAAAAACAACATCATTGTGTTTGTTATAGCTCAGCAAACAAACGTGTCTGTTACTGTAATTGATACATTTGTTGTAAAGTTTCCAGATGTTTACTTGCACATCTTGTCAAGTGACACCTGTTGTGAGGTTTGTTGGAAGATTTTTCTGATGAACCTGATGAACCAGTGCTTAATCTTTCATGCGCTTGAAGAACTGCGCTTTCACCTCTGTGTGATTAATCTTGTTTTGATCTCGTCTATCACAAACCAGTTGAGTGCCACTTGTCTCGAGAGACACATTTCCCCCAGAGGCCCAGGCCCAAATCCTTCTGGATCTGTCTCCCCTGTGTTCCCGTAGTCATAATGAGTGGTCTTCTCACTGGCTTTGAAACAGGAGTACAAGAAAGGCACAAAGAATAATAACTAATTTACATTCTAATCAATCGCTGCAAAGGAAATGAGAAGTGCAGTGATCAGTTAGCTAGGTACTGATCGTTTTGTGAAAATGTATTTAATTATTTTATGGCCACCTATTATCACCTATCTATGAAACTTGTCACATTATGAAAACTGAGCAAACTCCATCCACTGATGAAGACTGTGAGGTGCAGTTGAAAGCTCCAGGAAAAGCTAGTAAGTGGACCTCAAGTTAAGGTAATACAATTCTTTAAATATTGATATTTAAAAGTTGCTGTAAATATAAAATGAAACATGACTCAACTGCAGCTGTTTCTGTTTCTCATAAGTTTCCATTGCTGCTATGTTTTTACACTTCAATCAGTAGCAAAGACCAGTCAAGAAAGAAGAACAGTAAAGCCCGTTGTCCAGTTAGCTGTAGGAACGGTTTATGTTGATGTCTGAGTGAAGGACAGAACTGTCAGTGATCCGTTTTGACAGCCTCTTTAAACAATGCCTGTCTCACCCTAATTCATCCATTGATTTGCCAGAGGAACGATGTGAAAATGCCAGTCTTGTTTGATTTCTCTTTATTGTATAAAGTCCATCATCCACAAAAGCAAAAAAAAAAGTCATGTGTGTGTAAAATGGGGGAGGGTGTTATTTTAGCTCTTTGGACAGTCAAGTTTGCCTCATAAGCCATGTTTATAGAAGAGGTACTCTACACTTAGACGTGTTTTTTTAGCTTTAAACGAAATGATATGACTGTACTGTGATGAGACACATCAGTGCTGGTGTTAATATTGACATTTCTTACCAAATTCATAAAAATTGGCATTTCATGGGTTGAAAATGGCTCAACACGCCATCTACTGTTAAATCAGCCCTGAACTTGCAAGGCCAATGCTGACATAGTCAACGGGTTGGGACCTGTCTACGTCATGAAATTTATATAAAAAAAGACTCTAATCAGTGTCAGTCAGTCTCCCCCGTGTCCCCTGACCAACATACTACGCAGCCACGCCCTCTACTGTTGTTCGCTCACTAGTTGCATTTTTTAAATATGCTGGCTGGGAGGGTTCTAGCAGAATATGAGGGTGGAGTTACACTTGGTATTATGTTATATCATTAAGAGAGAAGTTAAATGATAATTTTTTCATCTTGAGCCCAGCCTCTTCTTTCAGGACCCCTCACTCTGTCCCATTCTTTGACCTTTTTCTGTCTCACAGCAGTCCCATTGTGTCACGGAAGAAACAAAGGAGCATTGGAGAGGAAATGATGAGGAGAAAAGGAGAGTGGAACCAAACAAGGAGAAAGGGAAGGGAGGCAGTTGCAGTCGAGTTCTGATCAAAATTCAGAAGCAGATCAAGTAGATATGAAGTTTGCTTCAAACAAAAGTCGCCCCCCCCAAGCTCTCTCTTTACCCCTGGGGCTCTTATTATCTTTCCCTGTTCCTCATGCCAGCATCCTCTTTTCACACCTCCTCCAACCCCAGCCCCATCTCTCCATTTCCCTTAAGGGCCACTGGTAACTATCTGCTTTACTATGTTTGCTTCTTACACCCCTCGTTCCCACTCTGCTCTTACTTGCCTCTTTCACTCACCCCCTCCATCCTCCCTGAGGCCCTTTGCTTCCTCTCTCCCTGCAACTGACGAAAGGAGGAATAAATGAAGGCGTACATGTTAATTTGGGGTGGCCACTCCTGACAGGCTTTAATCAGAGTGGGGAATCACGAGCCAAATCATTCATAGTACAGAGATAGACAGTGGTAGCAAGAATTTAGTCAAGGTCAGAGGTTTGAGGGGACTTTACTGTTGTAATCATTTCAGTTCACCTCCTTCCCTGATCTAAAAATTCAACATAGGTGATTACCTGCATATATTTAGTTAGAAACCCAAACCAGTATCGCTTGAGCTCTAATGATGTGCCGTTCCCCAGGTTAGGACAGAGAATAAAATAAAAGAGAAAAAAATAAAATAAATACGCTGCCCCTTCTATCTGGAACAATATCAAGGATTTTACATTTGCTTAAATCTTGTTAAGGAAGACAATTTTGTTTCTAATTTCTTTAGATTTTTAAAACTCTACCTGTATGTGCATCTTAAAGGATAAAGATTATTCTATATTTTTGTTATTGCCAACAAATCCTGTGAAAAGAGCAATGCTAACAATGGTTAGGTTCATCTTGTAATCATTTCTGACTTCTTCACCCTCTCTGTGACACTCAGCCCCAAGCCCATTGGTTCCTACTGACAGGTCACAAACAAAGTACTTTCATTTAATTTTTAATTACATTTTTTCATTTAATTTTAATTTTTTAATCAAAAATTTTTGATAAAACAGCTGGGCACTCTAGTTTTTAGCAAAAGTTACTCCATCCATCCATTATCTCCAATCCATTATCTATACCGCTTATCCTCAGAGGGTCACGGGGGGCTGGAGCCAACTGGACTTTTCTCTAATCGTTGATTTTTTGTGAATTATTGGACAATTAGACCTCTTCAGGGCTTGAACAGTTATTTAAATTAAACAGTATAAGCAGTTTAAAGAGGAAATCACTCTTTGGTGGAATGGGTAACAACTCATATACATCTGAAACGTGACAAGGGCCCCAACTAGACATTGTTTTAGGTTGGGAGCCACTGGTTTAATCTTTGGCAATGTCTTGTATTTTATAAACTTATCATATGTATTTTTATTTAAAATTCTAAATTGAAAAGTAACTAGTAGTTTGAGCTGTCAGATAAATGTAGTCAAGTAAAAAGTACAATATCACCCCCTGAAATGTAGTGGGGTAAAAGTAGCATACCATGGAAATATTCAAGTAAGTACAGTATTTGAGTAAATGTACGTAGTTATTTTCCACAACTTCCCTCACATAATTATACCTCACCCAAACATGTCATATTACAGAAAATAAAGATATTCTAACTGCTGTCTCCCTAGAACTGTAATGTTGTTTGTATTTCTTGTAACAATGTTTTTTTTATGGAGGTAGAAGTCTGGTTACCTGGTTAAATAAAGGGGGAAAAAAAAGACATAAACCTACCGAAAAACAAAAATAATTGTTTATTTCTTTGATCCTGAACAGTAGAGTAGAAATGGTACAGTATTGATTATTTATATTTTCTCCCCAAGCCATAAAGAAGACAGGTAAAAGTGAAATCTGTTGTATTTTTCTATATATAGCACAATAGCACAATAGCACAGTGAGACAATGCATCACTTCCCTTTAGCAGTGGACAGATGTTTTGGCTCCTGTTTAATTAGCTGAACTCACACCTGTTATAAAGGATATTTTTTATCACATAGTCTTATTTTACTCTGAACACTGGATAAAGCAACAAGCCACCAGCATGAAAGTCATTCAGCTTCTGAAAGTCGACTGGCTGTGGCACTGAGTTGAGTTTTTAGAGGCACTTCAGTCTTCCTAATTGGATAGCTCTTTCCTGCTTCTCTGTCTCTCATCAGGTAATCAGTCTACAGTCTCTCAAAAAAAAACTGCTGGATGTCAATGGATGGATTTCTGTAACAAGCCTTAAAAAGTGTCATGCTTAAGGGATTCTGTCACTTTGCCTCATCTCTTTCTCTCTTTCTTCTCTCTCACTCTCTCTACCTCTGTACTTCTCACTCTTATCAAAGCCGTGATCGTGAGCGCTTCAACAGAGTGACAGTCCCAAAGACGAGGAGAAAGAAAGGGATGTCTGTTTTCCTCCTTCACTGCTGTGCGCTCCCATCTCTTTTCTCTACTCCTGTTTTGATTAGCTCTATTTTCTGCATTCTCACATACCCAACATCCTGCTGAATGAAAATAAAACCAGCTATGAAAGAGCAGATGCAGATGGAGAATCACAGTTGGAGAGAATCAGCTAAAAATATGAAGACGTTTGGTGTGGCGAAGTCAAAGCAACTTCTTCCACTCTCTCTCCCCCTTGTCGCTAAAAAATATGCTTAAAGACTTATGACGACTCACTGCTCACTGACTCTTCCAAAGTGGCCTTTCCTTAGCCCAGATTTGGCAGGTGTTTAAGGAAAATTGAATTTCTCATGGCATCTTTGACAATCATTTCAATGTGTTATCAAAACACTATTGCAGCAGGCTTGCGTGCACCAAAGTAAACTTTAATGGACCAGAAAGGATTAATTGTACATTTTCTAATTCTATGATTAGAGCAGGGTGACGGGGCTATGCTAGGACAGACTTCACATCGGTTGTGAGGCAACAGACCATGCAGTCTTGTAGCCGAGTTGAGGCGAAGCCAAAGACAAGCTGCTGGTGCCAGACAAAGTACACCTTAGAGTAATTGACTGTGACATTTTGTATATCTAAATAAAACTCTACCCTTTACTACAGGTTTATATATGAAAAACACAATGAATCACCATTCCTCATAAAAGTGTGTAAACACCTGGGAGAAGGTAGCTTAAGAGGTGTTATAAGTTTACAAATGTACCGGTGTTTGTTAGGAATAAAAGTACGTGGTAAGGAGCTTGAGCAGTGATAGCATCCAGCACTGAACAGATAAAGAAAAGACACTAAAGAAACTCAAACATTCTCAAACTGCATCATCACACTGTAGAATTAAATAGACACAGCTGAATCTCTCAGTGGAGGACATGCATGCTAAACAGGAAAGGGACCCTCCAAAAGACAGAACGCTGGCATTGCCTCTCCAAAACAAAAGAGCCCGCAAGATAAGAGAGGCGAGAGAGAAGATGTAGCTCTCATCTCTTTTTTCTTTCATAACTTATGAACCATAGCGTTCACTGATTAACTTTGATGTTGAGCCAGCTTGTTTGGTACTATTAGTTACTGCCACTAACCTGATGTATAGCATATATACTGTAGGCCAAGGTGCAGTGCAGGCATATGTATTAGCTAGTTTAGATTATAGGCTAAACTATAAACGTGTTAACCTTTAAAAAGTTAATGGCATGGAGCGCCAGTGGTTACAGCGCATGCCACATGGTTTCCGACCCTTTGTTGCATGTCATACTCCCCTCTCTCCCCCATATCCTGTGTGCCTCTTCACTCTCACTCTGTCCAATAAAGATGAAAAAATGCCCAACATTATCCTATTTAAAAACAAAGAAAATGGTAAAAAATCATGGAAACACAAATTCTGTATTTGAACTGAATCGTCTACCTTCAACACAAACTTCTTTCTTTTGCTAATAACTCTTCTGCAAACTTCATTTTGTAGTTTCTATTATGTGGTGTAACTTAAATTTTACACCTTAACTAATTAGGGACACAATATTAAATCCCTTTAGGACTATGTAAGTTAGCATAAACACCTATTAAGGCCTATCCTCACCCTTTATGCTGTGCTGCTCCAGTACCTGAACTGTCTGTTTGTCTAGTTAGGGGAGAAATCCAGTTAGCCAACCTGCTAACCAGAGGAGCTCCTATGATTCAGCTGCACTAAATTACTCCGTGAAAACAGTTAAACAGGGACAGAGTTGAAGATGAGGAGAGGAAGATGGACAGAGTAAAACATGAGTGTGGAGAAGCCGAAGAGGAACACAGAAAGCAGAAGAGGTAGTGGTAGGAGCTGATGGAGGACTGTATGGAAAAAGATAATCAGAAGTGTCAGTGTGGAAATGTAAGCAAAGTTGACGCAAGGACGTATTCTCTCCAACGAAGTGCAGTTCTTTTGCTGTAAGTCTGGCAATTTCCCCCCTTCATTACATCTCCAGCATTCACTCTCACTCTCAGTGTGTTATTTTCTGTCTGAGTATCGTCCCTGTGGTGTAGGTGGGCACAGTAATGGTCGCCACTGTCGATATGTGTGTGTAGGTGAATATTTTGTATTTATTTTTCTGTGTATTTTGGGACCACGTGTGTTGGAGAGTATGTGTTTGTGTGTGTGTGTCCATGAAAGTGTCTGCAGAAAGGATCAGGTGGACAGATATTACCTAGAGTTCACCTGCAGAGCATTGACACAAACAGAAGGCAGTAATCCTCCTGAAACACCAGTTACATCTGCTAAGTCATTACTTGAGCAGAGCCTAGATATGTATGACTGAAAGATTACTTTCAAAGCAAGCAGTTATCTTTAATTAATATTCACTCTTTAGATATTACCTGAGCACCACTAAACTGTGGCTTTCTGAAGTGAGTGCCTTTGTGTGCGGTATGTATTTTACCATATATAGCTGCCAACTCAGATTTTAGACACTTTCAAGCTCCACACATACCCCAGCAAAGTTTCAATGGTCCTCGGCACAAAAACACTCACTTTCAGAGAATTGAGCAATCTAATACATCTGCTAGCAAACTATATATTTCTCTGAAAATTATATCGGAATGGCTGCATTTATCTTGGCCAACTGAGAGACTGAGACAAAGACAGAACTGCTCACATCCTTCTAGGAAATTTTGCAGTCACATCACAGAAAATCACACTCATATTCTTTAGTCTTTTAGTGCACAGTGTGGGTGCCGCATTGGTCTCTCTTCTCTTCCCAGAGACCAGATGTTTGCATCTTATATGACTACACAAAACATCTCACTGTTAAACTGGTGAGTTCCCATGAGCTTTCAAAAGGCAAAACAACAACAGGACTCATGCTCAAAGCCATACGTCTCTCCTGTTACACCAATTACGGTTTACTGCAGGTCGTACAAAGAGCTCTCCACTCTATTCTCTTCACCCCAGTCTAAACAATGATTAGGTTTGATAGCTAACCATTCACACAAATGAGCATACTGCAAGAGATCGGCAGTTAGTGGTCAAAGGCACTCACTACTACACAAAAGTGCACACATAAAAGTGCAGGAGGTCTAAGAACAAGTTAATGATTTTAAATACTTCATTTCATGATAAGCACATACTTGGCAATTTAGACATTTACAGTCTTTAAAAGTAACTGCACATACTCTAAAAGACACAGTGGGATAAACAAGTTCAAATCCTGTGTCCCTGTGTTAATTGTTCAGCTATCATATATGCTAAACTTAGGTTAAAAAATCTTTTTTGAGGATATATATTTCAAAATCCCTCTTTTTTCCCCTCCTGTAATATTTTTGATGATGTATAAATACATTTATCCAATTAAATATAATGACCAGCAACATAGCCCTTTATATAAAACAGCATTTGACTTTTAACTTGTCAGTCTTAGTAGCCAGCAGAGCAACATCACAGTAGGAGGTGTGTGTTTCTGCCTCCGTTTGAAAAAAACTTTTAACATTATTTACAAAGAATGTGGTTGATGTCACATTGATTCATTTCTCCTGATCTAACAACATGGGTGTGGGAGGTGTGAGTGGAGGCCATCTCCTCTAGAGCTCCATATCCCTCTACAGCTCTGCTCCATTTCGGCCACACAGGTCTTTTATTTGAATTATTTTCACGTTTCAAAGACCTTGTGCTATGTCTAGCACTTACAGTGGTAAGGGCTCTCTGAATTCCTTCATGCACCTTTACTTAAGCTGGACTCACAGGGAGTACAAGGGTTTTAAAGTCCTCAGATATTGGACACTGGGTTACGTCACACACGAGGAGAACTTTCACAGATTATCTGTTCATGAACACAAAGTACAAGATCAGAAAATAACACACCATCACACGCTACATGATATTAAGATAATCTTTGCAGCAGGTGCTACACACTATCTGGTTTTCCCTCACACATGCACTCACACATAGTGTATGTGCATGTGTACTTTGTTCTTTTGCTTCTTGTAGTCGGCTTGTTTGCTACTGTCTACTGTGGGTCCACACCGTATCCAGAAAAACAGCAGTGACATTTGGTCCACATTGTTGCAAATATCAAGTAGGGTTACCACCATAGCCCTAATCATGTCTGGAGGCCGTTTAGGGGGTGAAAATATTACTTCTAAAGTGCTCATATAACCAGATATTCTGTGCTGAACATCAGTACTGACCGAGGATTCTCCCCCGATTCTCAGGGTAAATTGAGGGTAAATCATTCAGAATAACCTCTAATCTGAGCACACATAAGGCATAAGGGAAACGCACACATATGTGCACAAGACACACATACAGTACAAACACTGTTGAAACCAAGATATTTGCCGTGATGGGCTTTTGTAAGTGGTTACCATGGTGAAAATTAGCAAGCCAAACCGCCTGCGTTGATTACCCTTCAGAGATATGGGGATACAAATAGCAGTAGTTAATCTTGTTTAGGCCACACAAATTCATTGTGACAGCTCGGCTGCTTCAACCCTGCAGATTGTCGCAGTGTAAATTGAACGGACTGATTGTAAGAGAGAGAAAGAAAAGAAGAGAAGGCAACTACTATAAACTTAAAAAAAGAAAAGCAAGAAATAGTTTTGGGTCTAGATTGGGCTGAATTTAAATTTGTTTGCTACAGTCTGAGCATTCTTTTTAAACTAGAAAATAGAACTGGGGTATTTGTATGCGAATGTGACTTGGCCAGACTGTGACTGTGCAGGGTTGGCTTTGAGTGAATTATAGTCTCACCATTTTTCATAATTTGCCAATTAACATGCAGGGAGATATTGGACCCATTAAAAACTTCACACAGGCAGGCAGAAACACACACACACACAATATTGTTTCAGACTTTGCAAACAATAGATAGGGGGGAGTTCAATTTTGGCAGCATAACACTGGGCTTTCCAAAATCCTAGTCCCCACTGCAAAATGACCCCTGTTGTGACTACAAGCATGTGCGTTCTAGGGTACCATCTAGTGACCTACAGATGTAACCTCAATAAATTTGAAGTGTCTCAGACTTTGCAAACAATAGATAGGGGGGTGGGGGGAGCATTTTGGTAAGCAATAATGTGAGGCTGCCATAATCCTACTCCCCACTGCAAAATGGTCCCTGTTGTGACTACAAGCATGTGCTTTCTAGGGTACCATCCAGTGACCCACAGATGTAACCTCAACAAATTTAAAGTGTCTCAGACTTTGCAAACAATAGATGGGGTGGGGGAGTTCAATTTTGGCAGCAATAATGTGAGGCTGCCAAAATCCTACTCTCCACTGCAAAATGGTCCCTGTTGTGACTACAAGCATGTGTTTTCTAGGGTGCCATCCAGTGACCCAAAGATGTAACCTCAAATCATTTTAATTTTCTCAGACTTTGCAAACAATAGATAGGGGGGAGAATTCAATTTTGGCAGCATAAAACTGGGCCTGCCAAAATCCTACTCCCCACTGCAAAATGGTCCCTTTTGTGACTACAAGCATGTGCTTTCTAGGGTGCCATCCAGTGACCCACAGATGTAACCTCAATTAATTTATAGTGTTTCAGACTTTCCAAACAATAGATAGGGGGGAGATCAATTTTGGCAGCTTAAAACTGGACCTGCCAAAATCCTACTCCCCACTGCAAAATGGCCCCTGTTGTGACTACAAGCATGTGCTTTCTAGGGTACCATCCAGTGACTCAAAGATATAACGTCAATAAATGTACATACACACACACACACACACACACACACACACATATGCATGCACAGTTTTGTATACAATCAGACAATGACTTAAATTCATACACAGCATTACAGGTAAATCAGCTCGTCCGGTCATGTACAAAAATTCCCTTGGACTTAATGACATCAACAAATAACACCACAGAAACAAACATGCATTGGCTGACTTCTGGAGGTAATGATTACATAGGTCGTAGAGGGTCATACATCTCAGAACATAAACCTCTCCCTGGAGGGGACACACAGTATATAGAAAACTGTATAAGTTAGATGAAGGGGAAGAAGATCGGCAGCATTGTTGGTCGGTAAAGTGGATACTTAATCATAAATATTGCAAGGAAGTGGTATCTTTTGAGAGTGCATATATGAACCACAAAGGCAGAGGTGCTCTCTGAGGGGGAAACATAAAAGAAAAATAGTGTCCTGTATAGTCCACACACACACACGTACGTAACACACATACAAACAGTTACATGATGCCCTGCAATGATTAGGAGATATATATACAAAGGGATTCTACTATGTGTGAATATCTTAACATAAGTCGCGCCTGTTTCATTTGTATGTAGAATGAGTTAAATGAATTAATAAATCATTCCATCCTACACACAAGTTAAAAAGAAAACACTAAACAAAACAGACCGGTTTTTTTTTGGTGATGGCTCAGAGTAAGTAAGCTTGGGTGACTTTGCTGTAAGCACACCGTAGAGGAACTCTTCTTGTGCCGAATGTTTGCTGAAGAACATTCCACCGGCCATTATAGTCTTGCAGCTCTAATTATGTTGTCTGTCTAAAATATGTTTTCTCCAGCAGATTCCCATTGTATCTCAGCTATTGTTTTGATTGTGTTGCTTCTATATATGTTTCTTCCCCTTTGGCCTCAAACACAAATTGATTTTTGAACACTCCCTGTAATTTTCTGTAATTTCCCATTCGATCGTTTGCTCCCTTAATGCAGGCACGTGGTTGTGCACCAAGTTTTCTTCAAGGAACTGAGCATGACTGTGCTAAATGTACACTGGAGGGTGGAGTAAGAGGAGGAGGAGTAAACAGGTGGAGCAGGTAATTGAAAGTGTTCCATTAAAAAGACAAAGTGCTTTTATCTATATTTAATCCCCTGCAGAGCTGCTGGGATAGTCATCTGGCGCGCAATGTAGTGACCTATGACCCATAACAGTCAATACAGCATTGCAATAAAACCACACTGCAGCTGATTTGACTTTTTTAGATTATACTGATATCAGGAATTCGCATAGAGACCGTTAAAATGTTCCCCTAAAATGCAGCCAAACTATTTTTGAGAATCCATTTCTTAAGGGTCTTAACAGATTTTCGGAAAATAAAAATGAAATAAAATAAAAATAAACATGTTAACTGTGTTTTATGTGTTTTATGTTATGAACAAAACAAACAATCACTTGTTGATTGATATTAACCTGTAGACGAATGCACACTGTAATTAGGGTTTGCAACTAGACATTGCTTTGTTTAAGGGGTCATACGCCAAAAAGGTTGGCAATCACTGGTCTAAATAATGTTGTCCACCTTCTACGTGAATTCTGAACATTTGGATTTGCTACAAAGTCTTTGGTAGCAAAGACTTTGTAGCAAAGTATTGTGGCATGGACAAGTCAGAAAAAGAAAAGAAAAAATGGGGATAAAATGTAAAACAGTCATTGATAATATTGGAAATTGTGTCAGCTACATACAGCATAGTTAGATTTCCAAGAAATGTTGTTTTTCAATGTTTAATTTATATCTGATTTCTTTTTCTGACGTGATGCAGAGAAGGCACTTACCAGCTCTCATGAGTGAGAGTTTCTTCCATGCTCTCTTGATACAAGTTTATACTGGGATTCCTCTCATTAAGGGTGCCATATTCCCTCATTGTGATCAACTTGGTGAGTTAAACAATAAAGAATAAACAACAAAGCAGTTGAGAATGAGCAACTCTGCAACTCCTTTTTTGATTTCCATAGCTTGGTTCTGTGTTTACATTGCTATCCTAATTTGTGTTTCTGGACAATAATGGAGTTTAATGCCACTGAGTTAAAGCAGGGTGTGGCTACAGAAAAAACTTGTGTGTAGCTTAGATGCATTGTTGGTTTTAGGGGAATTGATTTTTATGAAGAGATTCAAAAACGGCAATATTATCTGTTAACAGCATTAGCAAAAGCATGTGCACACAGGTGTTAAGTAAAGCAAGGCTGAAGTTTGGTTTAATGATAACGCATCTACTCTTTGGAACCTTAATGTCCCAAAAATCCCCCCACATATAACACACAACATTTACTCCTCATTCATAATGTTTCCTTTATGTTATCAGAACAGCCAGTCTCATTCCACCCCTTGCTGATCTATCACAGACACTGAAAAGACAAGTTTAATCTTCCTGGTAGCTCTTTCTTTTCTTTATTTACAACTTAATTTAGCTCCTAATGCCTTTGGAGTTCCCTGTTGCACAGAACTGGCCATTCACCAAATCACCTATATTTATGTGTTTTGGACAACCCACTGTCTTATCTCTAAATTAAATCGCCTTCTTTTAAGTTTTGATATAAAACCATTGTTGATTAGTTTAGTATGGAAAAATCATCCCAGCAACCCTAACATAAACTAGTTGAGTTACTCAATTACTTCATCAAATTTAAGTAAACCCAATCTAATACCGGTGAGGTAATGAGCTTTAGCAAACTATACCATTGGTAGCATTAAAATAAACCAAGAAAATATTGGCTCTCTGACTGAAGCTTCTGCTTTCTTTTTCTGCCAATCATTGGTTAGTACACTTTTTAGGGCTAAAAGCCTGTGACTTCGCATGCATGGCACCACTGAAGCACTATCTACATGTAATGCAACTGGCAACACCAAACACAACAGTAACAGTACTCTGTAACAGCCTCAGGATCCAGTGGGTGGGGCAGGGGACTAGAATTTTTTCTGTTTTGTCTTAATTCTAGTTAAGGCTTCTAGTTCACATCCGTGCATGTGTAATTACACTTATTACATTAATGTCTAAGGAGGAAAATTAAAGTTAAAGTTTGTGTTAACCAGTGGTAAACATACAAAATATATTGTTTGTCCATATATTATCATTCCATCACATGGATCAGTATCTCTAAGAATTATGTTTAAATTGGATCATTCTGCAGTGCAACATTTACATTCAATGCCAGCATTCAGTGCCAGTGCAGGAAGTATCGTGCCCTTTATGTTCCAAGAGTGATAGGTGTGTAGAACATCTTTAACAAAGTGTTTTAGTTTCCTTTCATTGGCCAGTCGGGGGCAATACTTGCCTGTAATATTCTAGCCATAAATATATTTTGAGAACATTTGTTTTGCACATCTTTAGGGCATCATTCCAGTTTGTGTTCCCATTAGCCTCCAAAACTTGTGCTTGTTATTATCCAGAGGGCTCCTCCAAATATAAAAAATGGAACCGGATTGTTTTTATGCTAAATATAGACATTTGAGAACAATACCCAGATTTAAATCTTTCTTTTTTTACTGAAACATAAAAAGCAATACAATCAAATCTTGTTTCAAACAATTAACACAATTTTAGTATCCAGTAGCATCCAGAATATAAATATAAAAATTTGGGATTTAGATTAACAAAAGAGAAAGTCAAGTCTCGTCACCAAAATGCAACCTCATCCTCAGGAGACTCCACTTGGTGCAGATCATCTTTCCTTGCTGACAGAACTGTGTCGTCAGTGTAATCCAGCACTGGCACTTTTTTTCTCTACCAGCTTTATATTAGAACTTCATCCATTCTCCATAAGGAGAAACTATCCTGGCTTGTTCCAAACCTGACACGATGCAAATTTCAAACCACCAGTCACCAAGTGTTCAAAGTGACTGCAGCAGTGGAGACAACTTTTTCTCCTACAAATAACATTCATATGCAACTCTTTTGAATTGGAAAAGTCTGTGTTGGTGAGACCATTTAGTTGCCAGGATTACATTTTTCTGCAGTGTTTCTGACAGAACATCAATACTGAATGTCTAAAATGTTTACTGCCAATGTTTTTGATCGGATTCTTCTTCAGATTCCGCACTTGGCGCTGAAAACTGCCACTGAATGGAAATCAATAGCACATGAACATAATTTTTAGGAAACAGGGATGGTGGAAGACAGATTGTTCCATTTTCTGCTGCTTATGTGAATGAAATAAAATAAATCAAACTTGGCTGTCAATGATTGACTTCTAACCTTTTTTCACTCTCAAACCTAAAATTCTCCTCTTTATAAGACATTTTAGTTATCGACATTGAATAATTTGAAATGCAACATCAGCAAAATGACTGAAAGATCAACAAATGTGGTACACATCATCAAGCCTTTTACGGTATATACCATGACCATCCGCATACAGTGTGCAACAAAATAATTAAAAAAGAAATTGAGACCTTTGTTGACTTTTGAAATTAAAATCTAGTATTCAAGAATATAATGAAAATGCAAGCATCTCTGTCCTAAAATCACATCAGTCATATCAGTGCTGAATTATGGGTCTTTTCTGCCAATCACTAACAGACATAAGCGTGTAGCATCATATAAACTTAGCAGCACTCATGCAAACATGCGTGCATGTACATGCACACAAGCACATGCACACAGATGTTACCTTTCATTAAAGCTGCCTGACATTTAGAGAAGCTGACACAAAGTCCTGATGACAGTGAGGGGCCAGAAGACTGTGACGGATTAATCACTGTTTTAATGAGGTCCAAGATCAAAAATGACTCAAGTTATGTTTAACTCACTCACATTTCTTCGACCGCATTTTTGGCACATGGGAGAAGTTCGCAACGTTAACCACAGTTTGGTTAGGTTTAGGCACTAAAACTATGTTACGGTTAGGTTTAGGAAAAGATCATGGTTTGGGCTAAAATAATAAGTCAATGCTGCAACCGTTTCACAACGTTAACCACATGTTGGAAAGCCTTTCTGCCAGAAAGCCTTTCCAAAACTTCTCCCACGTGCGCATTTTCGCTTCTAAGAACATGAAATAAAATGGTTATGTCCAGATCTGCAAGGTCAATATTACCAAAAATGGCAATAAGGTTCTGGAGTGTCGTTTCCGTGCAATTTTTTACAAATAATCCAACAAGATAAACATCTGAAAAAAATGTAAATCCTGTATTTCTTTCAGAAATTATGAGAAAAATCTGTCAATGTAATGTGAAAGTTGATGATCATAGCTTGATAATTAAGGCCCATGCACTGAAATTCTGAGATAAATAAGAAAAATGTTTACACTCATAACTTTTTAAAATTAATGTATACTTTTTGTTATTTTTTTGCTAAAGGCTCAAACTCTGCTTAACATGGTGACTGTAATGAGTGAGGCAGAAGAGTGAGCAGATCTTCCCTCTGTGGAGCAGCTTTGTCCCGTCTTTACTCCCAAACCTCAGGTGGCCCAATCAAGCACTGGGCCTTTGAAGTGTAACTGACTGCAGGCCTTCACACTCTGCTCTGTGTGTGTGTCTGAACCAGTACATAATTGTGTCCGCATCTGCAAATGCTTCTAATAGTGTGTGTGTGTGTGTGTGTGTGTGTGTGTGTGTGTGTGTGTGTGTGTG
>LKNJ01005954.1:0-24815 GCA_002120245.1 Maccullochella peelii | reverse complement strand
ATAGCAGCATAACTAAGGGGTGGCTCAGGGCTCACCTGAGTCAGCCCTACTATAAGCTTTATCAAAGAGGAAAGTCTTAAGCCTACTCTTAAATGTGAGGAGGGTATCTGCCTCCTGTACACAAACAGGAAGCTGGTTCCACAGAAGAGGAGCTTGATAGCTGAAGGCTCTGGCTCCCATTCTACTTTTAGAGACTCTAGGAACCACAAGGAACCCTGCATTCTGGGAGCGCATTGCTCTGGTGGGGTAATAGGGTACTATGAGTTCTTTAAGATATGATGGTGCCTGACCAATAAGGGCTTTGTAGGTGAGGAGAAGGATTTTAAATTCTATTCTGGATTTTACGGGAAGCCAGTGCAGAGAAGCTAATATGGGCGAAATATGATCCCTTTTCCTGGTTCTTATTATTCTGTTGACTAAATAACTAATGTAGTAATTTAGAATATTAAAAAAATAAATATTTAAATATAACGGGCAGAAAAACTGAGAATTAGCTGTTGCCATGGTGATAACAGTCGGTCTGTTACCATGGAGATGACGATGAAGTTCATTTCCTGTATCTCTGTAGATTTGGTCCACCTCACCTGTCAGTCAGTTGGCTCCGCCTACGAGGACCTGTCGCCGGTGGTTACCAGGATGTTCCACACACCAGAGTCACATGACCAAGGTAACACACACACGCACACTGTGTAGTAAACGACTTTCTCCTGTAAACTTTCTCTCCTCTCTGACCTCCTCCTCTTTGTCTTTAATTCATTCATCATTTTTCTTCTCTGCTTTTAATTACAACATGAACAACCTCCACACACACGCACGCACACACACCTGGAGGATGGATGGATGCAGGTATAAAGAGATTTATCAGAGCTGATGAAGGAGGAGAAGCTTTGTGTAAAACTGCAGCTTCAGCTTCTTTTTTCTGAAGCTTCACTTTCAGACTCTTGATGAGTCGAGAGCTGCAGCTAACTATTATTTTCATTATTGATTAATGTGCCAGTTGTTACTTTGATCAATTGATCGTTTGGTCTAAGAAATGTAAGAACAGTGAAAAATGTTCATTACAACTTCTCAGAACTAAAAGTGACGTGTTCAAATGGGCCACATTATGTTGGGAGGTGTTTCTAATATTTTGTCCACCCCAACATGAGAAACACATTTCAATAGTAAACACAAAGTAGTACTCGTCCCCAAACAGAAGGTATAAGTTTGTGAATTTTATTCTGTGTGTTATTTATAATCTTTTGGCCCCGTAGAGGGTTGTTTTTACATGAGTCCCCAGAGTGAGCATAGATGTGTGTGTGTGTGTGTGTGGACCCCTCAGTGTTAATCTGACATTTTGTTTGATCCCACTGAGACACCGTAGCTTCACAGCTGTCCGACACTGAACGTCAGTTTAGTTGTAAATAATATTAATATACTATATAAATTTGGAAAACAGATGCAACTTATTACTTATTATTATTAATTACTTATTATTAATGATTTTTACCAAACACTTCCTGTTTGATGCCAACATGTCAGACATTTGTTTGTCCATTGAAACATTTTTAAACACTTTTTTAAACGTCCTCTTCCATAAATTCACCTGTTTAACAGAAACAGATGTTTTACATCCTGAAACCTGCAGCTTCCTCTGATCGGATCTCGTCTTGTTTAGTTTATAGTTTATTCAGCAGGGACACGAAACTGGAAGCTGGTTTCCAGCTGTAGTTTCTGGGCTGACAGAGATGTTCAAACATGAAAACATCAATATTACAATCAGAGAAAAGAAACACCATCAATAATCCAAACACCGTTAAATCAATAACTGGTATTTCTGTTGTGGCTGCAGGTCTGAACATTGAAAGGAACCAAACGTCAAACGTTTCTGAAACTTTGTAGAGAAATTTGAGCTCGGTGTAAAATCTGCGCTTAGGTGTTCAACAGGTGTCTCCGGTTTATAACAGATCCTCATTCTGCGTAACAATATGATGTAAAGTTTATCCGGAGTTCATATGAAGCTTAAACACATCGAGTGGATCTTCAGAGTTTCCGTCTTTGTGACGGCAGCTCAACAAGCACACACACAAACATATCTTTCATGCAGAATGACGACCTGTTAATGTTGCAGCAATAAAACCTGTCGAGTGTTCGTCTGAGCCCGACCGGTGTTTTAACCCTTTAAACATCATCTGTGCCGTTTCAAAGTCTCTAATAGTTTTGTTAGTTGTTATAACTCTAATACTAAGTATTAAAAGTTGCTTTTGCATTAGTTTTACACGTGTTTCACGTGTACGTGAACAACACAGAGGGTTGAATGCAGCTTGATTGATCCTCCAGCAGTTATTGCCTCCATATTTAAACAATGTCACGTCTCCAGTTTGTTTAAAACACGTCGTACGAACCACTTCTTTCCTACCATGACTCTTCCAGTCTGCTGCTGCTCCCCCCCCCCCTTCTAATTGACATTAAACTAACAACCTCTTTGACATTTTACCCTGGTCACCTCTCTTCTTCTTTTCTTGCATCTCTTCCTGTCGTTTTAAAGGGTCGCCTCAGTGTGACGGGCATCTTTGAAGATGTTTGTTACATTAACAGACTGACGACATCACAGTTTCTGGTCCCAGTAACTCTGTTTGATGGATGGTTGATATCAGCTGGGTGTTCAGCGGGCAGACTAGCGTTTACATGTTGTGTCTTCTTAGCTTGCTTAGCAACTGGTAAAGTTATCGCAGCTCCCAGTTTGCCCAGTTCTTCTTTAATGGAGTATCTCGGGTAAAAGTGCCGATTACAGACTGTACATAAAGATGGACGACGCGTCATCACTAGCTTTTTTAGAGCAGCTGTCAATCACGCCGAGTTACACCCCTTTTTATGGCCATATTTGGCAACATTCTGACGTGTGAGTTGTACACGTCCCATCTGCTAACATGGAGGGGGCGGGGCTTACGACCTGTACTGCAGCCAGCCACCAGGGGGCGATGCAGATGTCCATCGTCCATCTTTATAAACAGGCTAAATTTGTTTAATAACCTGAAAATTAAACTAAATTGCGCTTCACAGTAAGAAGATAAAGCAGATCAATAATGTTTGGTCCACTGTGATCATCTGTGACAAATAACAAGCAGAAGGATTTTTATTCAAGAGTTTTAACATATTTAAACATTTTGTAAATATTCTGTGAACCACAAATGATTTATTATTGTATCAGACTTCATTAGTTTGATTAACTGGTTGATAACACGAAGAAAAGAATATATAGAAATAACTTCAAGTCAGTTTATTAAATGTACAACAAATCATTTGTAGGTACTTCAGTGCCTGGAGGGGGCGGGGCTAAGCCCTCACAGACAGGTCGTAAGCCCTGCCCCCTCCATGTTAGCTACAGGACAGGGGCCAAACTGAAAAATCAAAGTACACATAAATAAAATGTTCCCAAAGATGGTTTCTGTCATTTTAGGTAGTTTTTATCACGCTGTTTGTTCATCAGTAGAGACGCGTCGGCCATCTTTATATACGGCCTGTGTCGCCCTGACGACAGCTGCTCTTCTGATTTTTATTTGACGTGTAAATCTTTCATTTGAATTTGTACTCAGAGAAACCAGCAGGTAGATAACTGGACCACCTGTCTGTCTCTCTCCCTGTCTGTCTGCAGAGGACTGTCCGTCTGTCCTCTGGTGTCTCTACTTCAACATGGCTGATGGTTCGGGCCTGGAGGTCGAAGGTCACGACCTCCCGTCTAATGTGTATGTGTGCTCCGGACCGGACGGAGGTCTGGGACATGACCATGCCATCAGACAGGTGCGACACACACACACACACACCTGGCAGAAACTCTGACTGTTGATTGGCTGCTGCTGGTCAGCTTGTTGCCATGGTTACAGAGTTCAACTGTGACATCATCACTCTCTTAAACTTGTATGTGTGTGTATATATATTATGTACGTGTGTGTATATATTATGTATATGTATAAAGACACTTCATCCAAAGTAAAATACAGTTATTTAATAAATATTAGTTATTGATCTTATCTTCGTCTGATCAGGCGGAGTCGATCTTCCAGAAGATTCTTCCTGAGGAGGATTTCTGTCCTCCTGCGCCGAACCCTGAAGACATCATCTACGACGGAGACAACACCTCCTCCTCCACAGCAGAGGAGCAGCAGCAGGTGGAGGAGGAGCAGGTGGAGGAGGAGCAGAAACAGGAGGAGGAGCAGGAGAAACAGGAGGAGGTGCAGAGCCTTCAGCCTGAGGAGTAACATCTTCAAACATACAAACCTTCTACAGAAGCCAAAACGTCCTGCAGTGAATTGTGGATAAAAGTTGCCTTCATTGATCATTTTAAATCTCGTTTTTCTTATTTAAATATCAAAGTTTGTTTTGTTGTGTGGAAACATTAAAGCTTCAACATGAACAACCCGTCTGTTTACACACTGACCCCCAGAGACTAAACCACAACAGAGACCCAGGTTCTTGCTGTCCATGTCGTCACAAGTTTGACTCGTTTTGTTTCTCCAGACTTAAACGTTTAGACTTTAGACACACACACACTTAAATGTCAGATGGTGTTGGATAAAGTTAGGAGTAGTCACTGCAGTAATGTTTTACCGTCAGACTCAGTGTTGCCGCTTCCTGCTGGCCAACAGCCTGAACTGCACCTGTTTGTTGATTAACATCTCCCTCCCCTACAAACCACACTAGCTCCCCCTTGTGGTCTGGGCGGCCCACTACAACCTTCTCAAATACAATAGCCACAGTGTCCAAAGAAAGTAAATTCTTCCAGTCCTACAAATCTGATCCACATTCCCTGTAAGCCAAGTACCTCAAAAAAAACCAAAGAAAAATGACACCTTTACAACCTGAAGACAAGAAGTAACCAGGAAGAGCCACCGTGGACCAGAAACTTCCCCACCAGCCAGAGCAGCTTTTGCATCCTTTTTAGATGAAGAGTCGGTCTGGACCTGCTCTGTATGAAAAAGTGCCCGGAGAGATTTGTGGTTTGTTATTTCAATTTAATTTAAATTTTTTTAAGTTGATGTAATGCAATTTACTTGAGTTGAATATATTCAACAATATTCTATTGGTCAAATATATTTGACTTGATTAAATTGAATTTATGAGTTTTGGGGTTAAGAGTTAATGCAAATGCTCAAAGACATGTACCTGAAGTAATCGTACCGTTTAATTCAAGTGAAACACTTAGTTTTGAATTTCTGCATAAATGTGATCAGATCTTCGTTAAAGTCCTAAAAGTAGATAAATACAAATAAACGTAACGACACCGCAGGAAGCAAACTCTTCAGCCAATTCCTGCTCGAGTGTAAAACTTTAATACCAGAATGTTAATAGTTTTACAATCAATGTGGAGAAATTAACCTTCAGTTGACAACCAGACTGTTCATTTCTTGAAGCGTTTAAGAAATACCTTTGAATTAAACTAAACCAGAACTGTAAAACTTCAAAGTGTAAAACTCAATTTGGTTTTCAGTTCTCCCTTTAGTCAGACCTAAAACACAGTCCGTCCTGAAAAAAACCCACAGTCCACCTTAACAAAACACCACAGGAAACCAGACGAAGTTCATTTCTAATGAATCAACTCGGATGCTTTTTTTTCCCGGTAAGTGCAGAACAGCCGTGTTCAGTGTACGCAGTTTTCTCCACTGATTATTGAGTATTGATGACTGATCAGATATCAGCTGGGAACAGAGACCCTGAAGACAAACCGACTTTCATCTTTTTATTGTCAGACAATCAAAACCTTGTAGTTTTACAGACGGCGACCGCGACGTCCGCCCTTCCTCCTGGTTGAGTCAGACGGGATCGGAGTGACGTCCTCTGATCGAACCCACGAAGAAGAAACAAGAAGAAGAAGAAACAGCAAGTCAAACACTGCAAACAACCACCTTTTTATTTTTGTTTCACTTTCTAATTTGAGTTTTAAATCGAATTTAAATGAATTAATTAATATAAAAGCCATTAGCTTAGCGGAGTGTTAGCACAGTTGTGGTTGTGTGTTCAGGTTACCATCAACTATTTTTCTTATCTAAAATGAAAACTCAGTTTCTGTTCGCAGCAGCAACATGTTTGATTAAAAACCAGTTTCTGATGGATTCTGGTTCCATAAAAACACTGATCTATAAACTGTGTGTGTGTGTGCGTGTGTGTGTGTGTGTACTCACCGATGCGTCCGATCTTCATGCCGGATCGAGCCAGAGCTCTGAGAGCAGACTGAGCTCCAGGACCAGGAGTCTTTGTCCTGAAACAGAGACAGACGGGTGTTCAGACAGTTAAACTGTCTCATTACAGCAGGAGGAAGAGAAGAAAACAGAACAAGAACAAACTGGGGAACCACAGATGGGCGGTCAGACAGACAGGCGGGGGTGTACCTGTTGCCTCCCGTGGCTCTCAGCTTGATGTGCAGCGCCGTGATGCCGAGCTCTTTGCAGCGCTGAGCGACGTCCTGAGCGGCCAACATGGCGGCATACGGAGACGACTCGTCTCTGTCCGCCTTCACCTTCATCCCCCCAGTAACACGGCAGATCGTCTCCCTGGAAACGCACACACCAATCAGACAGCAGACACTTCCTATCCACACGCCTTCAGCTCAAAGGTCACATGATGCAGCTTTACAAAATAAAACTAAGGTTGAGCTGCAGCTAACGGTCCTGTCATTTAATCAATAAACTGATCAGCTTCTTCATTAACCAATAGTAAACAAAAGTTCAGATTCTGTTAAAAATCACAAACATTGACTGATCGATCGATCTGCTGCAGCTCCAAAAATATATTGATTATGTAAAACTGAATAATGATTCCATCACCTCTGTCTGTTTGGGATAACTTCTCAGTTTGAGCACTACAGTTCCCATGATGCTTTGGGGATGTTAACACAAAGTATGAGCTGTCAGCAGCTCCTGGTTGCAGTGTACCCATGGCAACCATCACTGGATCAGTGATACTTAACTACTTCTGCAGCCTCTTTGTTCTTTCTGGACATCAGAGATAATGATCTCCTCAAGACGTGAAGTCTCACTGTCAATTCAATGAGGTTCAGGTCTGACTGGGTTCAGGTCTGACCGACTCTGAGGGGTTCGTTAGAGAGCGGACTCACTTCCCGGAGAGGTCGGTGACATGGACGAAGGTGTCGTTGAAGGAGGCGAAGATGTGACAAACTCCAAAGACGTTTTCTCCTTCAGCCACCTGAGGACCCAGACTGATGACCTGCTCCTCCTTCTTCTCCTTCCCTTTGCGAGGAGCCATCGTCTGAGGAAGAGGAGGAAGAGGGAGAGGACGCATCAAATACTGTTTACACCAGCTGCTCCGTGTGATCCTGTTCACCTGCAGCAGCTTTTCATCTTACAGTGAAACTGCTTAATCTGTAAACGCTCGTTAGATAACTGAATATAAAACTGTCCAATCAGAAGTCAGAAGACTCTTCTTCACTGAAACTGCGTGTTGAAGCTTCTCCAGGACTTTCAGAGGCTTAAACAAACTACCAGTGCTTTCAAAATAAAAGCTTATCAAAGCATTGTAAACGTACAAACGGGATCACTTAAACCAGGACCAGCTAACTTTAGCCTCACATGCACCTCAGGCCGATGCGTTCACGGTACTTCTGTCTACCGGTCGCTCAGAGAAACGTGATGTTAAACCTCAGTAGTTTTAACGGGGACTCTGTCCGGTAATGAAGCTGGTCACATGGTGGCTAAAGCTAACAGACATGCTACCAGGCTAATGTTTCTGATTTTTACACTGACAAGGAAACGTACCAACTGCACACCAAGTCAGAACGCGGATATTAAACTATTTAATTGAAGACATATCGATAAATTGCGGAGACGAATAACAATTTACCAAGATGCTAACGTTAGCTTGTTAGCTTCGACCAACCAGAGAAGTTTCACCTGCACAAATAGTAACCTGATTAACTTCCAATGGTATAAAACACCTCGACGTAACTCTCCAGATTCTGCATAATAAGTTAAATGAAACCGTAAACGGCGGTTCGTCGCTCCTGAACTGAACTCGGAGCTAAAATGGCGACATGTTGCGGCAGCTCGCCGACACTCAGAAACCCGGACAGAAAAACATCTAAAAGATACTTTAAGTTTCACACACAGAAACAATTTCACCGCGAAGAGAAACAAACACCATCACAGATTCACATTAAACACATCGAACCATCGGATGTTCACCTAGAAAGAAGATTAAAGTTGGATTAAACGCCGGGAGAACCCACCTCTGTATGTCTCTATACGAAGCAGAAACAAGAAAGGAAAGAACTTCCGCTTCCGGGGGCAAAGTTGAGGCGTTCCAGCGCGGGAACGAGCTGCTGCTGCCGCCACGTGGTGTATTATATGTTACATTAATACAGTATTTATAAATGTTTTATTTATATTCATTTTATAATGTTTCGATGTCTTTTGCTGTTAGAAATAAAATGATTTATTTTAATTATTATTTCGTTTTTATATAATTAGTTTTCTCATTTCCCTTCATTATTTAGATTTTTGAAACGTCCTCATGTTTATTTTTTGAATATTTTGTATATTAATATAGTTATTCTGCAGATTTCACCTCCTTACACACAATTTTAGAAACTTTCTCCACATAATTCTGGTGTGAAATAAGAAATCTCTTTATTTTAATTCTTTGTCCTTAAACAGTCCAACTGAATAGCTCGGACAGTAAAACAGATCTGAATCAGGCTTCATTCAGGATCAATAATCGATCACCTTCTCCCAGCAGCAGATTCAGTTTGAGCTGTTCTGCAGGTTAAAGAGCGTTGGCTGATTCATGGGAAGAAGATTTATTTACGTTTCTTCGTCTCTTTTGAAGCATGAAAACTGTATTTTTAGTGTTTTATTTCCCCGGATGTCCACAGGAAGTTACATATGAGGTGAAATCAGACCAATCAGACGGCAGCGTTTGACCACCTCAGTTTATTTACAGAAACACTTTGAACACGATGCAGAAGAAGAAGAAATACTCCAAAAAACTACAAAAGAAAATTAGAGATTAAAAACACATACACTCTCTCTCTCTCTCTCTCACACACACACACCGTTACTGAGCATGCAGCATCGGAGTCAATACAGTACAGAACAATATCCATCATAGTAGAAAAAGCTGAGTGTACGTGAAGGAGCTGATTATTGATCATTGATTATTGATTTTGTAGAGCGTGAACACCATGGGCAGGAAACAGCGAGGATTTTATTTTTACAGACAGAAATGAAAAAAAGAATAATTTCAATATTGTTGGATATTTTATTTATTCATTATTTCTTTTTCATTTTTGTTTCTGATCCAAAAACCAAACGATCAATAAACCAGAGAACAGAAGACTGATATAAACCTTTAGTTGAATTATACATTAAAAGTTTCAGTACTTTAATAACTGACAGAAAGCAAAGTGTCAGGAGGCACAATTCACACTAAATATAGGGTTAGGGTTATGGGTTAACCCTAACCCATAAAATGCCTTTAAATACCCCAAATATTGTACAGAGTTTGGTTGGTACCTGAGTTCATGTCCGCAGTCATGTTTATGGGAATTTGGGGTTTTATTGACATGAAGAGGAGTTTCAGTTCCATAATTACACACATTACACGTGTTTTTAGGCAGATTCAGATACTTTTTAGATTAAATACTTTAAAAGTTTTTATGCAAAAACTAAAGAAATTAACATAAAAGGAATTTATATTTTGCACCAAAATGGTGTGCGAGAGCGTAGAGCAGCCGTTCTGCAGGGAGATCACATGCACACTAAATATAACAGTTAAATGAATAAACACAATTTGAAATGTAGCTGTTTTCTTAAATAACTGTACAGAGTTTGGTTGGTGGCTGACAGTTAATTTCACGTTTTTAGTCTCCGTGGACTTTATTCAAATTTATGGAATTTAGTTTGAAATGTTTTTGTGGTGAATTCTGAAACAGCTTGTTGTAGCGAGTCACCAGATTATTTATGTGCCAAAGCAAATAAAACATTACCAACATTAATACAGAGATATATAACGATAATAATAAAAATAATAGTTAAAGCTTCGGTATCATTTCAACACTAATCTCCTGGGAAATGGTTTGTTAGCTTGTTAGCATTATTAGCATTCCAAACTGTAACCAGTGCATGCTGTTGGCTACAAATTAGCTAGCTTGTTGTCTAGAGGACCAGCTAAGGGTTGCTAACAATGCTAACAGTCTGGGAAACGAAACCCGTCCTGCTGTTTCCCGCCACGTCGACAGAAAAGCTTCCTGTGGAGGTGAACGAGCTCTCAGTGCTGCAGGTGAAGCTTCAAAACAGAGACTTCCAACCGCTCTGAGCTTTTAGCATCAAATGAAACATTCAAAAGGTCTGTGTGAGTGAAGAACGAGAGAATCACAGACGAATCGATCATTCGAAGGTTGGGAGTCGCTGCTTTGGATTCATGAAGATAAATATGGAGCAGCCACGCCCACTGAACATCTGGTAAAAACAGGAAAAACATCAGAGCATCTGTTCATAGGAATAACATGAAATCTTCAGTTTCAAGCATAAACACCAAAATAGTTCTAAAAAATGACATCTCAGGTATTAGCAGGGAGCATCTGAGCGTCCCGGTGCTCAAACATTTCCACCACCAACAAATCAAACTTTCAAGTGTCTTAAAAGGTCAAAGTGGAGGTTTAGAAAACACAGACTAGTCTACTGTAGAAAACAGCCATTCACTCGCCATTTGGAGTCCCGACTCTGTTCACACTCTGGTTTGGGGTCAATTAGTTGATGAAGAGGCTGAAACTGTGAATCAGATCAATATTTAGAGCCCGACCGCAGGAACAATTCATACGCTTTAATCACAATAAAGCCAGGCTCCGCCCCCCAACATAGCCCCGCCCTTTAACTGATTACATAATCGAATAGGCCCCACCCCTTTCTATCCAGCTATCCAGTCTCGTAGGTCAAAGGTCAGATGGAAACAGCCACCAGTTGACCTTTGACCCGGTGTTCAGCCTCCCCAGTTCTGTGAGTATTTCCTGAGTCAGGACGCCAAATGGCACCGAGATGTCAAGTAAAATCAAAGGCAGCGCCGCTGTCGGCGAACACATTCAGCGGTTGCTAAGGGAACTCGTGTCACGCGCTATAATGCAGATCATACTAAGAAACATAACAAAGCTAATAATACACACGTGTTCTCTACAGGGTGATTCACACAACGCCAGCACTGATGTCTGATTCAAACATTAAAAAGCTTTTAAATATACAAACGCGATATATTGAGAATAATAATATCATCATAGTAAGAATCTGATTGTACAAAGTTCTACATTCTCTCGACGGTAAAAGCTACTTAAAGCCTCGGAGACGAAACACAACGGGTCAAAAGTCGCAGAATATCAAAGACGGCACCGCTGGCGTTTTGTTAGCTCGCGGCTAGCAGACACCATTGCTCCCATTGAGGAATGCTAACAAAGCTAACAAGTCCGAGTCAAGTCACCGGAGAGCTGGAAAACAACATGGCAGCCGCGAACGCCAAAACGCAGCAGAGACCGAAGCCAAAACACAAAACACAAAGTCAAGTCCTGCATGCAGAAAATCACATCTGTACAGAAAGCAAACACCATCACTGAAGAGGAAGAAATACAAGCTCTCCGTGCAGAACACCAGTCAAAAATCTAACGTTTTTAGAATGCTGCCATTACCACAAAACCTCATATCTTCTGGAAAAGAATTCATCAACAAAACTGCGACTCTGAGGCGGGTTCATGTTTCACTTCACAATCCAAGATGCAGTTTTCATTTTGAATCAAAATGTTAAAAATCAGTCATTAAATCATTAAAGCAAACAGAGATATGAGGTTTCAAACAGCGGGAACGCCAGAGTCAGACTGTCCAGCTGTACGGAGGCTCAGAAGAGACAAACAGCACCAACAGCTTCTCTGATAGTGAGATTTACCTGCAGAATAGATCAATAGACTCTGATAGAATCTGATTGGCTGATCATTCGACTACTTAAGTTTCTTTTAACTGATTGTTAAAATATAAATATAAAGTCCTTTAGCCTTTAGCATCTATAGCATTGTTATAGTTACTGTTAGATACTTTTATTAATATTTGTTCAGCCTTTAATATACACATTTAACAATATTATAATACATGTTTAATAATATTAAAATACACATTTTAAGGATGATTGCCAAAAACATTTGTGAAATGTAAAATAAAATCAGCATTGAGTGTTTCTCTTTAGTCTCTCTGTTATCAATATATTTTTTAATGATTTAATTCTAATTATTATTAATTAAAACGTTTGACTTGTCAGTTACTTTTGTCCCTTCTGGTACTCCGTACTGATGAGTTCATTTTGGTTGGACTTTGGTCCCGGCGACAGATGACGGCTGATTTTTGTTGCTTTGTGCAGTTTTTTACTCCCCACAGAGATCAATAACCTGATTTACAGAAACACTTCACTTAAAGGGACACGCCCGACAGCAGCTGTAATTTCATTAAATACGTCATTTTGAATTAAAGTATCGATGCATTTTACGTTTTTAACTTAAAGTTTTTAAACTCTTAATATGAAATTTTATTTTATTTTGGATTTAGGTGCTAAAACAAAATCAGGGAACATAATCTGTGCTGTTTCCTTCCTTCCTTCCTTTCTTCCTTCCTTGTTTCCTTCCTTTCTTGTTTCCTTCCTTCCTTTCTTCCTTGTTTCCTTTCTTCCTTCCTTCCTTCTTCCTTCCTTCCTTGTTTCCTTCCTTTCTTCCTTGTTTCCTTCCTTTCTTCCTTCCTTGTTTCCTTCCTTCCTTCTTCCTCTCGCAGGAGATCGACGGCCTCTAAAACTAAAACATTTTGTAAACAAAAGTTTCTTCCTCTAATGAAGGCCGGGAGGAGCGCAGGCAGCAGACAGACAGCTCGTTAAGGCCCTCCTCGTTACCTGGTGGGGGCGGGGGGGCGGGCTGGAGGTGTGGCTGTTCATGGAAGATCGCAGGTCGGAGAGCGGCGGAAGCTTGTGGAGCTCTCCGAGCCCGATGGAAGCAGAGAGATGAGTCCAACATCAAACCTCATGTGTTCAATACTAATGATTAACTATTAATTATTGATTATTACATTTACTCTGTTTTAGTTACAGAAGCTGAGAGCAGCTTTAGTTTCTGATCACGTTTTAGGCCTGAACATCTCGACATCACAACTTCATCAGTTTAAAAACAGATATCGAATCATTTATTCGACTCGAAACTCGAAAATAAAATCGCTGAATTTGATTGGATCATTGAGTCGTGACGAGTTAAAACTCGTCTGCTTTCAGATTAAACACATAATGTAAATAAATATATGTAACAGTCGTGGTTGTGATCAGGAGACAGTGGGTCTAAATAATCAGTAACCATGGCGACCCAAGGCCTCTGTATAAAGTAATGTTTTTACTTTCAGGTGGAAACCTCGTATCTCCAGAGAGCCGTCAGTTTGTTTTATTAGAAACGTTGAAGTTTATTAATTGATCTAAAATCACTGACCGACGGACGCGACTTTCAGTTCAAATTATTATTATTATTAGTTTCTCATTAATTCAACACTTTGTAAGAAACAAAGTCAATAACAAGTTTCTCATTAATTGAAACAATGAGGTCATTTTAAGGTCACAGGGTCTTTAATGGGATATGAATTAATCGATTATTAGTATTTTCAATGGATCGTTTCCATTTTAATATTTTCTAATCTGCAGCTGAACATAATTAATATTTATTTATCTCATTTACACTCTAAACGTCTCGTTAAGATTTATTACCTGAAGGGAAAATCACGTAACTTTATTTGTTAATTAAAGTGAAAGTTTGCTGCCGCAGGAGGTGTAGGTGTGTTTTCAGGGGGCAATTAAGAGCTGATTAAGAACAAATTAAGAGCTAATTAAGGACTAATTGAGAACTAAGGAAGGTTTTTTTAAGAACTTGTTGTGAAAGAGGCGTCGGTCCTGTCAATCATTCTGAAGGAGATAAGAGGTTTCCACATGTTATTATAATATGTGCTGTGCAGCTGATTGGCTAATCACAAGGGGGCGTGACCGAAGCAAAGTCCAGACAAGCTGAGAGGAGGACGCTGATTGGTTGGTTAATTGATTGGTTGTGCAGGTCATTGCCCTGCCCTCCTCTCCTCCTCCATCTTGTTTTTCTCAAACTCGTCAAACTAAATCCCGAAAGGTTGCTGTCAGACGCCTCGTCTGCTGTCAATCAATCAGTTGTCAAGGCGACGGTGGCCCCATCAAAGACCCGCCCACTCTGGAAGTTAACTGGACACACAGGAAAAAAGAAATGTCACAAAACAAAGAAACTAATAATATTCTGATTAAAAATGTCTGAATTTATAATCAGGCTAAAATAATCCGGCTCATTATGGGATGTTTGAGGCTCCTGTTTGAAACTGACCTCTGACCTGTTCTTACTTGTTGAGCGTGGAGGCGGAGCCTGAGCGGTGGAAATGGACGATCTGCCACTTCCCGTCACGGCGGTGCCACACCCTGGTCTCCTCTGATTGGGCGGTGCGAGGCGTCCCGTTGGCATCGATGTACTGTGTCACTCTGATGTAAGCGATGCAGGCGGCCTCGTCCCCGACCAGGTGGATGTGAGGGTTCAAGATGGTGGTGTGGACCGGTTTACTGTTCTTAGACCACACTGAGGACAGACAGAGACAGGAATTATGAAACATGTTCCTGCCATCGTGTCTACGTGGACACGTGTTATAACACGTGTTATAATCAGTCCAAAGCAGACTGAGACACTCACTCATGCAGGAAGTCTGGTTCAACTCACAGTTTTCAAAATAAAAGCGGTGGAAGTCGAGACCTTCGACCAGATTCCCCAACGCCTCGGGCTCGAACGCCGTCACAGCCGGGTCGCACATCTTACTGAGGGGACAGTGAGACTTTCACAATAAGAGTCTTACTGAGGGGGACAGTGAGACTTTCACAATAAGAGTCTTACTGAGGAGATAGTGTATGTGTGTTACATACGTGTAGCTCTCAAAGTCTCCGTTGCTGATCGCCTCGATGAGCTGCTCAGTGACTTTAATGATGTCCTGTTTCCTCACTGACAGACAGACACACAGACAGACAGACAGGCAAGCAGACAGACACACAGACAGACAGGCAGACAGACAGACAGACAGGCAAGCAGACAGACACACAGACAGACAGGCAGACAGACAGACAGACAGACAGGCAGGCAGGCAGGCAGGCAGACAGACAGACAGACAGACAGGCAGGCAGGCAGGCACACAGATAGACAGACAGGCAGACAGACAGACAGGTTAGTATCATTGTTGTGTCTGTCAGTTGTAGTGCTGTGAAGTGTGGGCATGTGTGTATGTGTGTGTGTGTATATGTGTGTGTGTGTGTATGTGTGTGTGTCTGTGTGGGCGTGTGTGTGTATGTATGCCTGTGGGCGTGTGTGCATGCGTGTGCATGCGTGTGCATGTGTGTGCATGTGTGTGCATGTGTGCGTGCGTGTATGCGTGTGTGCATGTGTGTGCGTGTATGCGTGTGTGCATGTGTGTGCATGTGTGTGCGCATGTGTGTGCATGTGTGTGCATGTGTGTGCATGTGTGCGTGCGTGTGTGTGCGTGTGTGTATGTGTGCGTGTATGTGTGCGTGCGTGTATGTGTGCGTGTGCGTGTGTGTGTGTATGTGTGCGTGCGTGTGCATGTGTGCGTGTGTGTGTGTGCATGTATGTGTGCGTGCATGTGTGTGCATGTATGTGTGCGTGCATGTGTGTGCATGTGTGTACCTCTGGTGTCTTCGTCCTCGATGGTGGTGTTGGTGCTCTCAGATGATTCCTACAACAACAACATGTTCAGTCATCGTCACTTCTTCTTCATGACTTCATGTTTCAGTTTCAGCCTGCTGTGACGCTCTGTAAGCTCCGCCCACTCACACAACAGGAAGGGTGCAGCTCATCCACAGTCCTTGGCTGTCAGCATCTGATTGGCTGCCAAACCTCAATAAGGCGGGTCTTATGTAATAAATGTTAAAGCTGTGAGTGATCATTAAAGCGGCTCTGGTTTCAATCAATTTTAAAAAACTATTCATCGTTCAGCTGCAGTTCTTAAAAAGTATTTATCAACCAGACTGAGAGGCTGTAGCCATGCTAGCTGCTCTGTGAGCTAAATGCTAACATCAGCATGCTAACACGCTCACAGTCACAATGCTATCATGCAGGTATAATGTTCACCATCTTAGCTTAGCATATTAGCATGCTAACATTAGCTAGTTAGCAGTAAACACAGAGTGCAGCTGAGGCTGATGGGAATGTCTGTAGTTCTGCAGGTATTTGGTCATAAACCAAAGTGTTGGACACATTAACACGTTGACCTGATGGTGGCGCTATATGACAAGTTATTACAGTTCATCCTGAGGGGAACATGAATGATAATAAAGCTGCTGTTACCTTGACTCCGTCGGCCTTCTTGTTGCTTCCACTCTTTCCTCCTGAATGAGGGATGAGGATGAAGAGAAAGAGAAGCAGCAGAGTGAGAAAGAAAGGAACAAAGGCAGAGAAGAGGAGAGATGGCATCGTGCCGTCGAGCTGCCCACGAGCAAACTGACCACAGAGACAGCTGACAGGAAACACTTCAAAATAAAGCAAAGACTACAAAGGTTTAAAGTTAATAAACAAAAAGAAACAGAAAAGAAAGATGGAATAAAGTATGAAAGGAGTTCACAGAAGAGTGGAAATACAAACACGTCCAATAAAAGACAAAAGTCTCTTTTTCAGTCACACGTTTTGGTCAAAAACAACAAAAATTCTCCAATAATCCAGCGCTGCTTCCTGTCTGACTTCTCTGCTGACTGTCTGCCTGTATGTAGTGACAGACAGACAGACAGTTAGAGCAGATACCCAGGAGTTAGACAGACAGACAGACAGGTGGAGGGGGGTCGTCAGAGAGAGTGGAGGCCAAATTTAGTTTGAGCTTGAGACAGAGAGCAGAAACACATTCCTGTCGCTTCACACTCAAACATCAGCTGACAGCAGCAAACTCTGTCTGTCTGTAGCATTAGCATTAGCAAACTCTGTCTGTCTGTAGCATTAGCATTAGCAAACTCCAGTCTGTCTGTAGCATTAGCAAACTCTGTCTGTCTGTAGCATTAGCAAACTTTATTTTAGAATTAGATCACATCTTTGTATTTTATATAATATAGATTTGGTTAATGTTCTTAAATATTTCAGTTAGAGATTAAAGATGAGCTGCAGGTGTTCAGAGTTCTACTGTACAAGTAGTATAACACCTGTCTCTCTCCCTGTCTGCCTGTCTCTCTTGGTGGTTTCCATGCTATCTATAGATCCATGGTATCCTGAGTGTGTTAGAAACTTTATGACAGCTGCTGACACACACACACACACACACAGTCATGTTTCCATCACTTCTGAGGACATCACATTTAAAAACCAGGTCTCCACACATGATTTATGGGGATGTGTATGGGGACTCGCCTGCCCTCGCCTGCTACTGTAACACCAACCTGCAGGTCAAAGGTCAAACCCCTGAAATCCACAACACACTGCTACCACAGGTCACGTGACTCCCTGATAACCAATGGGAAGCGAGGATTCCTGTCACCTGGAGACAGGTGAACCCTCTGACCTCTGACCCCCCAGGAGACGATGAGAGGAGCTGCTGGTCTTACCGGAGAAGTTTCTGGTGGCCAACATGGTGGTCAGGATGGCTCCCTGAAGGAAAGGAAACAAGGAAGTATTTAAGCTCCACAACAATCCTCTAAAAGTGTTCAATAACTATTACATAAAGACACAATTTTTTCTAAAAACCTTTTCAGAACAGAATTTAATTGAAAGTTTGAGAATCAGAAAGTGAGGCGACATCAGAACCAGAGATGCAGACAGCAGAGGAGGTCTCACTCTGATTCATTCTTCTCTGCAGTTCATGAACTCATGAACACAAACTGCAGATTTATTTTCAAAGAGTTTAACTCTAAAATCCAATATTTTCTTTTATAAGTAATGTTGCCATGGAGTCAGTCAGTTAGCTGTTAGCTACAACATTGGCTCTGTGTTTCAGCCTCCATCAGCCTCCATGCAGTCAGAGTCTCCGTCAGCAGCTCCTGGCTGCAGCACAGATAGCATCACTGGAACACTGTGACACTGAAGAGAAGCTACAAACAGCTTCTGCAGCCTCTTTGTTCTTTCTGGACGTTTGTTCTGGACCTCAGAGATAAAGATCTCCTCGGGACGTGAAGTCTCACTGAATGATTCAATATGAGGTTCAGGTCTGTGGGTTCAGGTCTGACTGAGTTCAGGTCTGACTGAGTTTCAGGTCTGTGGGTTCAGGTCTGACTCTGGACTCTGAGGAAAGCAGCATATTTCTTCAGGACACATGTTGCTTTAGTCACATGAATCAAACACTGCAGATGTGACGCACGTCCACCTGCTGCCGGTGTTTCACTGATCCTCCCAGCAGCTGAGTCACTCTGCTCTGACCCCTGACCCCTGACCTACCTTGAGTTTCCTCCTGGCGTTGAACTTCTTCAGACACTCGACCGTCTCCTGTCTGTGCATACAGGACGCCACCGTGGAGCGATGCTGGGAAGAAGATCACACGTCATCATCGTCGTCTGAGTATATACAGTATATAACATGTGTATAAGTACACATATATAAGTATATATAAGAGTCTCACAGAGATCCAGGGGTGTTTGAGCGCCTCGGCTGCTGTGATCCGTTTAGACGGATTGATGGTCAACATCTTATTTATCAGATCTTTGGCTTCAGGAGTCACTGTGTCCCATTCAGGAGAGGGAAACTGTGGGGGGGGGGGGACAAAACAGGAAGTAAGGAGAGAGTAAGAGGAGGAAGCAAAGGAGAGGAGGAGGTCAGCAACATTACACGGACACAGCAAAGCCCCGCCCCCAACACACACACTGACCAATGACAGAGCTCTGTCATTAAACCACAGGTAAACAGTCACGTGACAGAGGTGAAGGGTCACGTGACAGAGGTGAAGGGTCACAGACAGATGTGAAGGGTCAGGTGACAGATGTGAAGGGTCAGGTGACCTACATCATAAGCTCCAGCTTTGATCTGCTGGTAGAGACGATGTTGATCTTCATCCCAGAACGGAGGATAACCGACCAATAAGATGTAGAGAATCACACCTGAGAGAGAGAGAGAGACAAATACACCTGAGAGAGAGAGGAAACAAGGAAACAAGGAGAGGAAAGAATAAGCAGAGTGGTATCTGACCACAGGCCCAGAGGTCGACTGCTTTGCCGTACGGATCCTTCCTTAAAACCTCTGGCGACAGATAACCAGGAGTCCCTGCAAACCCTGTAAACACACACACACAAACAAGTTGCTAAGTGGTTGCTAGGGTGATCAGGGCAGTGTTACTAATGAAAAAATAAAATAAAGTAAAATAAAGTACAACAAAAATATGTAAAATAAAACAAAAAATGAAGTAAAAATAAAATAAAGTAAAATGAAAAACTGTAGAATCACAGTAGTACTGGCAGTACTAATACTGTAGTATTATTAAGTAATATTAGTATCTGTGAGGGCTTACCGAACCAGGCCTGCTGGTCTCCCTCCACCTCGATGGCGAGGCCAAAGTCAGCCAGTTTCACCGCCGCTCCTTTAGACTTGGAGGCCAGCAGCAGGTTCTCTGGCTGGAGACACAGGGGAGAAGCTAACAAGCTAACTCTGCCCATTGGTTTACATGAGAGATGCTAACAATGCTAACAGGACCTTAAAGAGTCAAAAGATTCAGTGTTGGCTGCAGTCGGTGAGAAGGACTCTGGAGGCTGGAGGGTGTTTGGGCGCTATAAATAAATCGGTCTTAACTTGATGTTCTGTGTCAGGCTGTAAACTGTGGGAGTCACTAGTTCATCATATTTCCCAGTAACGTTCAGGCAGTGAATGAACAAATGACCTTTTAAATATTGTGTTCTTATACAACTGCAGCATGTTCGGCCCTCAGACGGTTAACAGAGACCACACATTCATTTAATCCAGAACCAGAGAGCTGCGAGACATTTACAGAAAAATCTATAAAAACAGAGAAGCAGCTTTCACCATCAAACCTTCAGACCTTCATTATCTACAACAAACGTATAAATCCCTCTGCTACGGATCAATTAGCTCTGCTATTTGTCAATAAAGTTTAGGTTGATCAATATTTATCCACAAAGAATGAAACTCGCCGGTCTTGTAGTTCTATTAGTCTGCACACAATAGCACGTTTTAAACCACGCTTATCTAAAACACGACGACAACCTAGAACCAGAACCTTACAGGTTCTTACAGGTTCAGGTTCAGGTCCAGGTTAGAGTAAGTTACAGAACTGCATGCTAATGCTGAGAAGCTAACTCGCTAACTAACTGACTGACTGACTGAACCAAGAACTGTAACCTGTAATCTAATATCAGACTATCATATTGATTTATTCTGTCTTACTGAGACCTGGCTGCGTCATGATGAATATGTTAGTTTAAATGAATCCACCCCCCCAGTCACATTAATACTCACATTCCTCGAGGCACAGGCCGAGGAGGTGGACCTGCAGCCATCTTCAGCTCAAGCCTATTAATCAACCCTAAACCTAAACTAAATTATAACTCGTTTGAAAGCCTTGTTCTTAGTCTTTCACACCCAACCTGGAAAACACTATAGCCACTTCTATTTGTTATAGTGTACCGCGCTCCTGGACCGTATTCTGAATTTTTATCTGAATTCTCAGAGTTTTTATCAGGTTTAGTCCTTAAAACAGATAAAGTAATCATTGTAGGTGATTTTAATATTCATGTGGATGTAGAAAATGATNATTGGCTTCTGTCAGAGTGTACATAAACCCACTCACTGTTTTAACCACACCCTCGATCTTGTTCTGGTCTATGGCATTGAAATTGAACATCTAATAGTCTTTCCACAGAATCCTTTTTTGTCCGACCATTATTTAATAACTTTTGAATTCCTATTACTGGACTACACGCCATTAGGCAAACATTCCTACACTAGATGTCTATCTGATAGTGCTGTAGCTAAATTTAAGGCAGTGATTCCAGCGGCATTTAATTCAATGCCATATCTCACTATGACTCCTATGCTAACTTCAGTCCCTCCCAAATTGATTATCTTGTTGATAGTGCAGCAGGCTCACTGCGAATGACACTCGACTGTGTTGCCCCTCTAAAGAAGAAGATAATAAAACAACGGAGGTAAGCTCCATGGTATAACCCCCAAACCCGCATATTAAAGCAAACATCGTGAAAACTTGGCTTCACACCAATCTGGAAGAATCACATCTAATCTGGCAAGATAGCCTTAAAACATATAGGAAGGCCCTCCGTAATGCCAGAGCAGCCTATTACTCATCATTAATAGAGGAAAATAAGAACAACCCCAGGTTTCTGTTCAGCACTGTAGCCAAGCTGACAGTCACAGCTCTGTTGAGCCATGTATTCCTATAGATCTCAGTAGTAACGACTGTGGAGGCCAAATTTATCGTTATGAGTGTTTTATGGTACCTTGCTCTAATCCTGTTTAATAGTTTCATCTGACACAAAGCACACTGGTGTTTTGTGTAGATTTGGTTTTAACAACAGTCTCTCTACCCCGATGTGGCCTCTCAGCTGATAATAGATTAACTTCGGTGAAGCTTCTGTGATGCTCCTTCTATCTTTGTTCACTCCTTTTTACTTTTATTATTCTGTTTAATTAAATCTTCTAAAAGACAGCAGTTTGTTGAATCATCATTTTATTTGTTCACTGTCTCCAAGAGGGAAATACAGATTTTCCACATGAGCTTCTAACTTATTTTTAGAGACCTTAGTAACAACTGTATAAACCTGATATACATTTACATCTCATTCACACCCTGTTGGATTTACATATGCATCACTTCTATATCAGTGTGTTCTGTGAACTACATCCCTCACTACACTTTGTATTCTGTGAAGGTTTACAAGTGACTATTTATCTATAATATTACAGTCTATGTAATATTATTATCATGGCTTTTACTTGCCTCTCATTCATCTCATAGCATCACTTCTTAAAATATCAAGCTTTTATCAATATCAATTGATTTCAAATCCAGTCAAAGGGGATGGCAATAGAACACACACACATATATATATATTATAGCAGTCACGGCTTTGGGCCACTAATAATATAAAAATACATACTCTTTAGAAATATAGGAGCTGTCCTATCATCTCTGTGTTTGAGGTTACAGGCAGAGAGAGAGAGGTGTTTGAATTAACTAACAGTTAAGAAAGCACATATACTCAATACACTCCTGTGAAGCCTATTGCCTCTTCACTCTGCTGAGATGACACTAACCCTAACCATCAAAGCACTAACTACAAGCNTATGTGCCACAGTCCTTTAAAGTAGCTGTAATTAAACCTCTTCTTAAAAAGCCCACTCTTGATCCAGGGGTTTTATCAAACTATAGACCTATATCTAACCCTCCCTTTCTCTCTAAGATCCTTGAGAAAGCAGTCGCCAATCAGCTGTGTGACTTTCTACACAACAATAAGTTATTTGAGGATTTTCAGTCAGGATTTAGAGTGCATCATAGCACAGAGACAGCTCTGGTGAAAGTTACAAACGACCTTCTAATTGCATCAGACAAAGGACTTGTCTCTGTACTTGTCTTGTTAGCTCTTAGTGCTGCATTCAATACTATTGACCATCACATTCTATTACAGAGACCACAACATTTAATTGGCATTAAAGGCACCACACTAAGCTGGTTTAAGTCGTATTATCAGATTGATATTAGTTTGTACATGTTAAAGATGAATCCTCTATGCACACCAAAGTTAGTCACAGGGTTCCACAAGGTTCTGTGCTTGGACCAATTCACCTTATATATGCTACCTTTAGGCAATATTATTAGGAAGCACTCCATAAATTTTCATTGTTATGCAGATGATACCCAATTATATCTATCGATCAAGCCTGCCTCAAGGATATAAAAACCTGGATGACCTGCAACTTTCTGATGTTAAACTCAGACAAAACTGAAGTTATTGTACTTGGTCACGAACAGCTCCGAAACACATTATCAAAAGACATAGTTAGTCTAGATGGCATTGCCCTGGCTTCCAGCTCCACTGTAAGGAATCTTTGATCAGGATTATGCTGCCATAGGTTTGCCGGGAGACTTACTATGATACACTGAGCTCCTCTCTCCTCCTCTCCCTCTCCATCTGTACACACGCTTATCCCATTAATGCTTGTTACTAANCTTGTACTGATGCTTGGATATGATGTTTGCTAGAGTAAGAGACAGATACTTAGACCAAGGTACGACAGTATTATGTCTCCCTTGCCTGCTTGTTATGTTGCTACTAGAAATATGTGACTGTTTCTCTCCTTCGGGGTCAGGCTCTTTGTACGCTGATGGTGTGCTAGGCTCTGTCCTTTCAGCTGAAATAGATTAACTTCTGTGATCCTCCTTATTCTTTGTACACTCTTTTTAATCATCTTAATCTTTACTTATTACACTTGTTCATTGTTTGTATTTTTATTATTCTGTTTAATTAAATACTTAAAAGACAACTGGTTTGAATCATCATATTATTTGTTCACTTCTCCAAGAGGGAAATCAGAATTTCATCCACATTATGCAGATGACACCCAATTATATTTATCAATCAAGCCCGATGAAACCAAGCAACTAGTTAAACTTCAAGCCTCAAGGACATAAAAACCTGTATGACCTGCAACTTTCTGATGTTAAATTCAGACAAACTGAAGTTATTGTATTTGGTCCCGAACGGCTCCGAAACACATTATCTAAAGACATAGTTACTCTAGATGGCATTGCCCTGGCCTCCAGCTCCACTGTAAGGAATCTCTGAGTTATCTTTGATCAGGATTTGTCCTTTAACTCTCACATAAAACAAACTTCAAAGACTGCCTTTCTTCACCTACGTAACATTGCAAAAAATCAGGCACATCCTGTCTCAAAAAGATGCAGAAAAACTAGTCCATGCATTTGTTACATCTAGACTGGACTATTGCAACTCCCTATTATCAGGTTGCCCCAGCAAGTCCCTTAAGACGCCCCAGTTGATCCAGAATGCTGNGTTGTGTAGAAAGTCACACAACTGATTGGCGACGGCTTTCTCAAGGATCTTAGAGCGAAAGGGAGGGTTAGATATAGGTCTATAGTTTGATAAAACCCCTGGATCAAGAGTGGGCTTTTTAAGAAGAGGTTTAATTACAGCTACTTTAAAGGACTGTGGCACATAACCTTTTAACAAGGACAGATTAATCATATCTAGTAAAGAAGTGCTAACTAAGGGTAATATATGCTTCCTTTAGGCAACATTATTAGGAAGCACTCCATAAATGTTCATTGTTATGCAGACGACACCCACTTATATTTATCAATCAAGCCAGATGAAACCAATCAATTAGTTAAACTTCAAGCCTCAAGGACATAAAAACCTGGATGACCAGCAACTTTCTGATGTTAAATTCAGACAAAACTGAAGTTATTGTACTTGGTCCTGAACAGCTCCGAAACACATTATCTAAAGACACAGTTTATCTAGATGGCAATGCCCTGGCCTCCAGCACCACCATAATGAATCTCAGAGTAATCTTTGATCAGGATTTGTCCGTAACACTGCAATAAATCAGGCACATCCTGTCTCAAAAAGATGCAGAAAAACTAGTCCATGCGTCTAGACTGGATTATTGCAACTCCCTATTATCAGGTTGCCCCAGTAAGTGCCTTAAGACGCTCCAGTTGATCCAGAATGCTGCGACACCTTTACTGACAAGAACCAGGAAAAGAAATCATATTTCGCCCATATTAGCTTCCCTGCACTGG
>LKNJ01005953.1:0-20122 GCA_002120245.1 Maccullochella peelii | reverse complement strand
TATATATATATATATGTAATTTACATATATGGTCATGGCCTTTTATCTGTATATATAATGGTATATAATGTATACTCAAATAAAACCATTGCATTTACATACTGCTTGGGATTAATTTCAGGATTTCCTAAATATTGTTATCAAGCAATGGAATTAAAAACTGTTGGCTGATGATTAGCATGGGGTTCAGCACCATAGGAGTGCTCAACATTATGAGGAACATTATTGTTTTTTGTCAAATGTTTAATCAGATGAGAATATAAATATCAGGTTCATCTCTGAAACACAGCCTCATCAGAAGTGAAAAATACACCTTTCAACAACTCCATTAACCAAACAGTAGCTCAGACATAAGCTTTCAGTAATGTCATAATTTTAAGTTTTGTTTTTTTTTACTTTTGACAGAGGCTAAATGATTCCCAATGCTTCCAGTCTTTGTGCTTAGTTAGGCTAACCATGTCTCAGACCTACTGTATCACTTTGCTGAACACACAGAGATGAAACAAGTGTACTCCTCAAAATCTCAGAGTTCTCCTCTATGTGAGAGACCGTTTCTATTTTTCTTGCCAGTCTCAAGATTTGAACCCACAACCCTGCAGTCACAAGTTTACTTCCCACTGACTACGCCTAGCCCTTTATTGGTATGAACACACATTGTTCCATATTTGTGTCTCAGTGTTAGCTGTCGCATAGTCTGATGAGAGACATACTGTATAAATGGAAGGCATGATACACACACATTCACACAGAGGCCAGACAAATGATTACAGCAAACAATGTGTAGCTGGATGAAGATAAATATTCATGTACCAACATGCCTACATACTGTATCACTTTGTCATGCAAAGTCTTGTCTATGCCCACATTCACACACAGCACAGCCCATTCTGTATGCATTCAGCAAAAACAATTATATTATATAAACCCCAGTCAGTCAGCAGCCAGAGGTAGTGTGTCTTCAGAGGGATGCAAACAGTCCATGTACAAACAGTCCACATGCACAAATTACAGACTGCAGTACATACTGAGTCATACAAGACACCTAGTCAGGCAAGTGTTCATTCATACACTCTCCAACTGGTCCTAATTTTCAGGGGTTAACATTAGAAGAGCTTTTTGTTGGTTTTGCCCCACTAAAGTCTAGGGTTGTTGCTGCTTACATCCAGTTGAAGTTGAAGGGCAATAAAGGAAACTGCTCCTTTCTCATTCCTTCCTTCATAGGAAGCAGCAGACAAAGACATAGGCCTTCAGTGAATATTTTTCTGTTGCTCTGGACCCAAACTGTGGAATTTTCTGCCTCTGAATCTGAAGATGTCAGCTAAGGCCTTTAAGAGACTGTTAAAACCTCACCTTTTTTAGCCTTGCCTTTATCTAGAATCTGTTATTACTACTCCATTGCCACTTCTTGATTATGTACAATCCCATACATTACAGGGTTACATTTATTAATATGATTATAATGACTGATTATGGTAATGATAATTGCAGTTGTTGCTGTTATAAATACAGTCATTATCACTGTTTTACTTTAATTACTTTTAATTTACTCTATTTTTAAAATTTTATTTATGCATTTTTTAACAGTTGATTATTTTACTTCCTTCCTGACGTTTTGAAATATATTTTAATGTTTTAACTGATGTTTAAATTGCCCACTCTTTTATTTTTTTAATTTGTTAAGCACTTTGAGCTGAATTTTCTGTTTATGTATTATTATTATTATTATTATTATTATTATTATTATTATTATTATTATATTCAAGCCAAGCTCAATGTTACATCTGCTTCTGTACCCTCTACCTCCCATCCTGGGTATCTCTCATTTGCCGAGTGGCTTCTCCCTCTCTCTCCCTGTGTGTGTGTGTGTGTGTGTGTGTGTGGGTGATTGTGTGAATGGAGACAAGTGTGCTGGACTCAGAGTACAGTCCCACCAGATGCAACCGGTTCTGTAATCACAGCCTCTACTTATACTCTTTGGCTAGTTTCACGCTGCCAAATCGTAGCCACTACCAGTTAGTCTGTGTTTCCAGCCCTTTTTTGCCAACGTATCCTGTTGTTTGTTCGGCTCTGCCTAACACTTCTTTCCTCTGCCCTGCAGTTCCACCTGCTCCGGCTCCAGCCTCCTGGTCCTCGTCTTGCCTGCCCTGCTTCCCTGCCCTGGACTCCTGTTTTACTCAGCCACCAGTCTCAGCCTCAGCTTCACAAGCCACCAGTTCCAACCTCAGCCCTGGTTTCCTGCTGTCAGGAAACTTAGCACTGTGTCAGCTTAACATCATAACAGTACGATCTGGCCACGGATATGGACCCAACAGACTCAGATCCCCTCCAACAAGCCCTCGCCAGTCACGGCGCTCTGCTAGAGCAACATGACCAAGTCCTGAATAACCTTTTGGTACACATCAAAGATGTCACGTCACCTCCCAGAACCCATAACTGGCTTGCAGTCCTTTTCCTCCTCGTGAGTCATTTGTTCCTTCTACCGAACGATATGAAGGCAACCCCGGAGCTTGCAGAGCCTTTCTGGTACAATGTTCACTAGTATTCGCGCAACAGCTCTACTCTTATGCCAGCGATCGAGCCAAAATCACTTACCTGATTGGCTGCCTCCGTGGAGCAGTGCTTTCCTGGGCCGCAGTGGTGTGGGAGAAACAGTCTGCAATCTGCTCCTCGTATTCCCGCTGCAGAGGAGATTAAAGTTTTCGACTACCCCATTTGTGGTAAGGATGTCGCTAAAAGCCTCTTCCCTCCATCAAGGCACCTGTAGTGTTGCTGAAATGTTCCGCACCCTCGCCGCTGAGAGCGGTTGGAATGAGGAGGCCCTCCAGGGAGCATACCAGAACGCTCTCTCGGAAACCATCAAGGCTCATCTCGCTCGCCATCCACATCGACAACCGTCTTTGTGAGCATTGGAGAGAGAGGGCAGGTAAAGTCACTTCCACCAACACCAACATCTGCTTCTTTGCCTTGCTCTTCTCCCCTACCGCCCTTCCCAAGTCTTTTCCTGAACCTGAACCCATGCAGCTCAGCTGGGCCCGTCTCTCGGAGAGACAGTGGCGAATCAACACCAAGAGCTGTCTATACTGTGGCCAGGCCAGCCACTTTATCTCCACTTGTTCCCTGCGTCCAGCAAAAGGGGGGGGCTCAGCAGTAGTGGGGATGTACTGCTGAGCCAAATCACCTGCCCATCACCCTCCAGACCCTTGCTTGACTGCACTCTCGTGGCAGAGCCAGTCATTTCCCCTGCCAGCTCTTATCGACTCGGGCACAGAGAGTTTCCTGGACCGAGGTGTTGTAACTCAGTTGGGCCTTCCCACTGCTCCACTTGACTCCCCCCTCGAGGCCAGTGCTCTCAACGGTAAGCTCCTTGCCCGTGTCTGTGATAGAACAGTTCCAGTCATCCTGCATCTCTCTGGAAACCACGAGGAAAAGATTAGTTTCCACAATTGACTGCCCCCACTCTCCCCTGGTTCTTGGGCATCCATGGTTAAAACTACACAACCAACAGATCGACTGAACATCTGGAAAGGTAACCACTTGGAGTTCTTTTTGGCATTCAAATTATCTGCATTCTGACCTTGTTCCTGTTTTGTCAGTCCATTCCAGAACCTCCAGACCTGTCTTCAGTCCCTCCCAAGTATCACAACCTCACTCCAGTGTTCAAGCACCACGCCCTGTCGCCTCCGCCTCACCGGCCATATGACTGAGCCGACTGAATCCTCTCCTCAGTAGCCGGTTGTATAACCTCTCTTGCCCCGAGCACGAGGCTATGGAGAAGTACATCCAGGACTCCCTGGCTGCAGGTATTATAAGGCCTTCTTCCTCTCCGGTGGGTGCTGGGTTTGTCTTTGTGGATAAAAAGGATGGGTCACTGAGGCCATGCATAGACTTCCAGGGGCTGACTATCGCAGTAAAGAACAAATATCCTTTGCCCCTCATTGGTTCAGCCTTCGCCCCTCTCCATAGTGCCGCAGTGTTCACCAAACTTGACCTCCGGAATGCCTACCACGTTGTCCACATCAGAGAGGGGGACGAGTGGAAAATGGCGTTCAACACTTCTCTCGGCCACTTTGAATATTTGGTAATGCCTTTAGGTCTTACTAACACACCTGCTGTTTTCCAGAACCTGGTCTATGATGTGCTGAGGGATATGATTGGACGTTTTGTCTGGATGACATTCAGATTTTGGACCCTGAGATGCACCGGCAACATGTTCGCCAAGTTCTCCAGTGGCTGTTGGAGAATAAGCTTTTCGTCAAGACCGAAAAATGTGTTTCATGTCCTTCCTGGGTTATATCATCTGCCAGATCGTAGCTACTACCAGTTAGTCTGTGTTTCCAGCCCTTTTTTGCCAGCGTATCCTGTTGTTTGTTCGGCTCTGCCTAACGCTGCTTTCATCTGCCCTGCAGTTCCGCCTGCTCCGGCTCTAGCCTCCAGTCTCCTGGTCCTCGTCTTGCCTGCCTTACTTCCCTGCTCTGGACTCTTGTTTTACTCAGCCACCAGTCTCAGCCCCAGCCACCAGTTACAGCCTCAGCCTTGGTTTCCTGCAGCCAGTCCAAGTCCCCAGTGGTGTTAAAATAAACACCCTTTTTGCCATATTCCTGTCTAATCTTGGGTCCTTCAGCTCAGCATCATAACACTCAAGCCTTACACTCGCAACCATTGCATCTCTCTGCATCTGGCACGGTTAACCTCAGACAGATGGCCTGGAGGATGCCCAAACCTGTGGAGCCGCTCTGGAGGGCAAGCCAGAGGGCGGCGCCGTGGAAGGTGCTGCTCCGGAGGACGATCAGGAGGGTTCCCTCAGCTCAGGAGACTCAGGAGGCTCTGGCGGAGGCTCCCGCAGCTCTGGCAACAGAGGCAAAGGCTGTGGCTCTGGCGTGACTGGACGCGAATGCTGTGGCTCTTGCGAGACTGGAGGCAAAGGCTGTGGCTCTGGAGATGGCAGCGGCGGCTGCTCGGGACCAGGAGACTGCTGCGGCTGCTCGGGACCAGGAGACTGCTGCGGCTGCTCGGGACCAGGAGACTGCTGCGGCTGGACAAGACCAGGAGACTGCTGTGATTGGACGAGACCAGGAGACTGCTGCGGCTGGACCACAGGGACTTGAGACTGCTGCCTCAGTGGCAGAACTGGGGCTTGGTGCTGCTCCCCTGGCAGCGGAACGAGGATTTGAGGCTGCCCTCTTGGCAGCGGAACCGGAACTTGGTGCTGCTCACTTGGCAACAAAACCAGGACCTGGAACTGCCATCTTGGCTGAGGAACAGGGACTTGAGGCTGCCATCTTGGCTGAGGAACAGGAACTTGAGGCTGCCGTCTTGGCTGAGGAACAGGGACTTGAGGCTGCCGTCTTGGCTGAGGAACAGGGACTTGAGGCTGCCGTCTTGGCTGAGGAACAGGGGCTTGAGGCTGCTCACTAAGCAGCGGCTTGGGAACTTGAGGCTGCTCACTAGGCAGCGGTTTGGGGACTTGAGGCTGCTCCGGTAGCAGTGGAACTGGAACTTGAGGTTGCCATCTCAGCAACAGGACAGGAACTTGGAGCTGCTCACTTGGCCATAGGACGGGGACTTGAGACTGCCGTCTCGGCAGCGGCATGGGTACCTGAAGCAGCCGACTCGGCTGTGCAACAGGGACCGTGGACTGCAGTCTTGGCAGTGGCTCAGGGACTTGAGCCTGCTCACTAGGCAGCGAAACGAGGACATGAGAGTGCTGTCTTGGCAGCGGCACGGGTACCTGAAGCGGTCGACTCAGCGGCACAACAGGGACCGGGGGCTGCAGTCTTGGCAGTGGCCTGGGGATTTGGGCTGGTGGAGGTGGTTCCCTAGGCTGAACATCATGAGCTGGGGCCGGAAGAATCTCCCACAGATTGAAGTATTGCTCCACGTCACTGTGCTGTTGAGTCTCCCGCCAGCGCCGAGATCCGCAACGGCCACGTTCCCTATGGCCCCCACGGACTCCCGGGAACAAAGCCAGATGTGAACCCTCAAATGGAGACCTCCAGTGGTTGGGATGGCTCACTGATCAGTCCGTATAGGGCTCGTATTGTTCGGGGAAGATGAGCATAGGTGTCGCCCATTCGTCCGAATCGTATAGGTCCAACAAATCGGGCATCGTTCCCTCCAACTCATCCGAATCCAAATCATACATAGTGAGGGCGGTCGGTGCTAGGACGGATCGTTCCTTCCAGCCATGGTCCGCTGGGTCCAAAACTGGTCGGGTCATTCAGTTAGGATATGTGGATGCTAGGTGGTATCTATCAGGATGCGGGGTAGAAGGGTAGTAGGAGTGGGACCCAAATGCAGACATGGCTCAGAAGGTAGGGAAATGGTAACAGCATTATTGATCTTACTTTGGGTGGAAGCAGGTAGACAAGAGCATGAAACAGAAGAGTCCAAACCACAAAACCTGGAATGGTCTGCGGAACAGCGAACAAAAAGGTTTCTTGCAGGGAGTGTGGGAAAAGTCCAGTAACCGGTGATCCATGAGCAAAGAACAGAAAACATAGAACTAAACCAAAACACTAAACTTTCTAGGCACGAGAACAGACAAGTACTAAGACAGACATAAATAGAGGGAGCCTAACGAGAGAAAACAGAACCAGGTGAGTAATAACACACAGGTGAACAAAATCAAGGGCTGAGGCAGGAGGACAAGAACACACAGGAAACATGGAACTAGACTCTTCAAAATAAGACATATCATGGAACCTAACAGTCCCTCTGAAGTGTGGTCGTTCATCTTGGTCAAGGCTCTTCTCTGTTCTGGCCCTGCAGTGGTGGAATGAACTGTCCACTGAAGTCAGGACAGCAGAGTCACTGATCGTCTTCCACCAGAGATTGAACCATGTTCTCATATTCCTACAGAAGGTGAAAGCACTTCCAGTCGTTTTGGACAAAAGCATGTGCCAAATGAAATGCCAGCCTCAATATGCTTCAAAGGAAGTGCTTGTCAGATTGTCTAACAGCATGTGCAACCCCCTTACTGACATCAGAAGCAGGGGAGGCTGCTTCTGACAACTTTACAAAACCGCCAATCTGACAAGCACTGCTACTTTATGCAGTGATTGGCCAGGTGTGTGAAGGTGAGAAAGAAAGCAGAGTTTGAACTTCAAGCTTTTTTTTTTTGTCATTATTCACACAAGTACTCCAAACACCATGGATGTATTCAAAGAGATTGTTTTGAAAGTGTGTATTGTTCCCATTCTTTGAGTTCCTTTCCCTCTGACAGCAGGCTTTTCACCCTGCCTTGTGAGTGTCGCCATTCAGAATAGCTATAAACACTTTTGCGTTGAGACAACAACAAATGATGTAGGAATGGCAAAATCTGTCACTATACACATTCAGTATGTCGAGTTTTTTGTTGTGAAATCTTGTAGCTCCAAGGTCTTCTCTGTGTGTGTGTGTGTGTGTGTGTATGTATGTATGTATGTGTGTGTATATATTTAAACATAAGTCTATGTCCAGGAGTGTGTTACCCTTATCCCCCAAATGATGACAGACCATCCTGATCATACTTTTTTTATTTGCTCATGAAGTAGGTTTGTAACATTTGTATTAGAATTACAACATGACTTAATACATGATCTCTACTGTTTTAATATCTACCAAGTCTTTAAATTGTGAGCCTTTAATAAACAGCAGGTTAGTTGGTCCTTGATATGTAGTTTTGTTTTCAAATCGTCAATATGTTAGTATGGAAATTGGGTTTGTATTTGTTGTATATGTATTTCCCTATACTTACACAATAAGCATTGCATGGAACTATAAATGAACCGTTTAAGTAATCTTTAATTTTTATACAGTGTTGTCACATACAACCTAACTAAACGCAGTGTACAAACTGTATGCAAACATTCTTAAAGCTTCACGAATTTAAATATATACTAGTCAGTTAAATTAGGCTAATATTAAACTCTTTTCCATTTTGTTGGGGAACCCCTGACCCTACTCAACAGCCCCCAGGAGTCCCCAGACTCCAGGTAATAGCAGCTACACCACCTCACATCAGAGTGCTCCTGCCCCTGCAGCATTCAGTATTCAGTCACATAACATACAGTCACCCAAGAAGAACAGAGGTGTTTCCTCTGCTTTGCAGCTTTGCCATCTCCCCAGGCTTAGTTCAAAGGTACAGCATTCTCCCTCTGAGCTCCGGCTTCATTGTTTACTAGAAGCTGAACCCCCTAATAAGCCTTGACTCAGTGCAGGCCGCCAGCCTCTGCTGCCACACAAATAACACCGTAAAAAACAGAAAGCTCAGACTGATGTGTAATGACTGAAAGAAAAAGAAGAAAAGTCTTTGTGTGTGTGTCAGCATCTCCAGGAAATCGGTTTTCTAATCTGTCTGGTGTTAAGACTACTGTCTTACGCTCACTGTAGGACACACACACACACACACCATCCAACAGCACATATACAAACACACAACAATGCACATGAACTCACATTGATGCTGATTTCTGGTTTTGGCTCTGTGATAGACCCATTCATCATGAAAGTAGCACTGCATAGTATACACCATCACCACCACCAGATGTACACCATCTGACACGACACCACTACTTCAACAGCTGGAGGAGTTTTTCCTACCTGAAACTGCTGTATTTTGCTTGTATTTTTATTCCAACTGCACAACCCAGTAAGAAAATAGGTATATTTTAATGTTTCAACAGTATATTGTGGCAGGAATAGTATTATGTGTGCTATGTTGGACAATTATTGCTTTTTCTTTTTGGCCTAAAAATGGTGATTGCTTTTGGCAAGTCAGTCTGCTGAACCAGTAGTCAGAGACACATGCCTTTTAGTGTTTGAGGGAGATCGGTATGCATAATCAGTGTTGTCCTGTCCTTTGCCCTTGCAGAAAGAGGGAGCACATCATCACTGGCTGAAATGCCAAGTCACTCAGTCATTCACCACAGCTTCCCGTGACACCTGAAAACAGAGAGAACCAAGGAGACACAGACATGAAGAGAGACGCTGGCAGGGTGAGGGGGTGATGGGGTGGGCATGACAGTCGATCTTTTATCTGTCTTTAAACAGACTTTGCTCGAGTTATAAGCAAAATCTGTGGTGCATGAATGAATGAAAATACTTATTAAAGACATACTTTTTTTTACATTTCTTTTCATATATTTATCTGGTTTGCTGCTGATTCATTGATTTGTTTAAATTTAGGGTAGCCTACTGTACATTCCACTGCATTATTATACAATATAATATATTATAATAATTATTACAACAGTAATGCCATACTCACCACTCTGCTGCCCTAAAAGTTGTACTGTTTTCACTCACTGAGTCATTCCAGTAATTCTACTTTGCCGTTTAAAAAAAAAAGAGTTTTTTTTAGAGTTTAGGTTTTTCCTGTAAGGGTTGTTTAGTATTGATAACCTCCCAGTGGTAGATTTTTAATGTGTAACATGTGCAGGAAGTGTTGATTTTCATTGATGGTAGTTCAACAGCAATCAAAAAACCGGCAAAGCAGAAATGATTAGAATTAATTGGTGCACAGAAACAGTGTGTTAAAATGAGAACGTGAGAGCAGCAGAGTGGTGAGTATGACATGACTCTGTTGTTATACTGATTAGTGTAGAATTAGTGTTTTAATTAACAACATTATACTGAATTTACCATCTGAGCCATGATGGTTTTTTACCCAGCCTTTATCGGGAGCTTTTTTTTAGCCAGGAACAGGCTAGCATAGCTTGCCATAACAGCTCTCCAAGCTAGCTGGCATGCTAACTGGCAGTTAGCATGCGGGCAATAACAGTTTATAAAAGGGACATATTTGTACTATCCACTCCTGTGTCATTGACTGCAAATCATGCCTCTTTTGTGGACCAGTTTATACTCCAGCAGAGAAGGGTTATATCAAAGTGGGATGGTGCAACACTGGTAGTTTTAGTTTTGTGTATTGTGGAGGTCAGCACTGTCAACATGTTTTTTTACTGGTCAACGGTATATCAAAGTTCACCAAAGTTAAACTCTACACAAAAGATTCACTGAGATTTAAACAGGCAGAGTGAAATCAAAGGTGTGAGGATACAAAGTTAAAAAAGTTCCCACTGTATAATATTATGCTGATTGAACTATTAACTCAGTTTACATATGGTATAATAAATAAAAAGATACCGTTTGAAAATTCACAAGGTGACAGATATACATAATGAGTTAATAGGCTATGCAAAAATTTTACAATATTAGAGTGATGTTACAAATTAGATAAAAGAATATGAAACATGTTAAAGCTGTATTATTTGATTTTGTTTCCACTAGGGGCCAGAAAAATATTATAATCAAACATAAACAGCCACCACCATTACTTGTTTATATATATATATATATATATATAAAAAGCGGTTATGGCTAATGTGTTAGCAAACAATTGCCTAATTACAACACTTTGTTAGTTAAACTTTCTTTTGGTCCATGTAACTACCATGTAAATACCCATCCAAGTAAATGTCCTGTATATGCTGTCATTCATGACTTGGAAATAGATAGGCCTAATGTTAAACCACTATAAAGGTCTGTTTATCATCAACGGTAAGAACATGTGAACCCATGTCTCCCTCCAGACCTCTATTCTTCAGTTAACATTGCCAAGATGAGGTTCCTGTATTATCCACGTGAACCAGCCTGGCTCAATGGCAGCAGCAGCTGAGGGACTGAACTGTGGAGGGGAGATGTCCCATAGGAAGAGAGGGAGACGTTCCAGGAAGACAATTCAGTTTCGGATTACTGAATCCACTCACATGCTGTGGATGTGTTAAGTCTGTGTGTGAGTCCTCCAGGGTTTGAATGATGTTTTTGAAGGCTGATACCATAATATATTTTGATTGAAATACTAAATTTTATGTTGATCAATTTTTATTATATATACACAGGTGTAGTATGTAAAATCATGGGTAAGGCAATATCCTATGTAATAATGACAATAATGAATTAAGTTTCTCTTGGCTGTGGCTCAGGAGGTTGATTAAACCCAGGGTTGGCGGTTCGATCCCCGTCTCCTGTACACATGCTGAAGTGTCCTTGGGCAAGACACTGAACCCTAAGTTGCTCCCGATGGAGGCCAGCACCTTGCATGGCAGCTCCATCACCATTGGTGTGTGTGAATGGGTGAATGAGACCAATCTGTAAAAGCACTTTGGGAACCGTTAAGGTTGAAAAGCGCTATATAAGTGAAGTCCATTTGACTGGCAAATGTTTTTCTTTTTTTGGTTTAGTTATTAGCTATTCTAGCAGCGTGGCTTTAGAGAATGGCGATGGATATGATGATCAGTCGGCCCATGGACAGCTTGCCATAATTTTAATTTTGTACAACCATGTTCTCCCCAGGAGATGAATTTTCTAATGCTAATCCCCTAAATTTCTATCTAGTAACACCACCAGGTCATACGATGGTGACCATGGCTAACATTATGCCTACTAAAACATCAGCATTTTGACATTGTCATTGTTAGCAAGTTGCCGTGCTGAAATTAGCAATTGGCTTAAAGGATCTAAGTACAGCCTCAAAGACATGCTAGTATGGCTGTAGACTCTTAGTTTTGTTGTGGTTTTGGTCATTTTTGCTATAGGTCATGATAATATTTTTCTCACCAAAGTAGTTTCTTGCTAGTAGAATTATTCTTTAACGTGTTAATGATGTTTAAAATATCATACATCTACTGATTTTACGATTTATGCTTGTTATTGTAGTTAATCTTTTATCTTCAATAAATCAGAGAATTGTTTGAGTCATTGCAGTCAGAATGATCCTTCTGTTAATGTCAGCCTCTTGGTTATTCAAGAGCTTAGCTCAAAGCTAGGCTAATAAGAATGAAAGAGAAATGTGATTTACCAGTAAAAGGGGGAATCTTTATGGAGCTACTGGGCCATAGAGCGAACGTCAAACCTTTCATTGGTGTCTTCATTTGAAGACTGGTGACAACAGTGGCACGACCTTTGCTAGCTGAACATTGGGCACTTAAGACTGGGGGGTGGGTGGTAGGGAGCCTTGGATGACTCCTGACTGCTGCTGCTGCTGCCATATTTGGTGCAATTAAATCATCCATTTTTTCCCCTTATGGCCTTCACCTCCTGTCACATACATGCCTTGGTTTTAATATCCACTACAGATTGGGGAGGGAAGGGAGAAAGGAAGGATGAAAGGGAGGATTCTCAAAAGCTGGAGATGGAGTGCATGGAGGTAGGAGGGGGATGAGGAGAGAGAGAGAGAGAGAGGTCAACAGAGAGAGAGAGGGAGAGAGACAGAGGACGGGATAGGCCTTTTGTGTGTGTGCAGATTAATTAGAATCCTTCTGGACTGCCATTAGAGCTCATTAAAAGGAGCCACAGCCATACAGGCATCAAACAAAGAGCTGGGACTGAACCCCAATCCAACCCCCACCACTATCTGCTCTACTCACAATGACTGTGGATGTGTGTGTGTGTGTGTGTGTGTGTGTGTGTGTGCGTATAGATAAAAATGCACACACACACACACACGCACACACAAACACACAAAGCCTACACCTGCATCCTATGTTTGTATGCATGTGTGTGTACATGTATGTATTCATACGCAAGTATGTATGCAGTATATATAAAACTATGGATGCATGTGTCTGTGTGGTAAGACTAAATGCTACCTCTCCTAAACTACCACAAACTATATACGTGTGTGTATGTGTGTGTTTGTGTGACTGCTAGGATTGCTATGTAGATGAAGCATTATGTTAATGGTTATTTTCCCCTCTTTTTGGCTGCGTCTCCACAGGCCCTGTTAGCGTAAATGATGCTCCCCCAGCTAGCCAGTGGAGGCTCACCCATCGCCACTAAAGGGATGAATTAGGCCTCCGAATCCCAGATCAGATCCTTGTTCATTTTCAATAAGGATTGGACTGGGGTTCCACATGCATTATGATGAGAGTGTTTATGGGTACTTATTAGTCGGTGCCCATGGTGGCACCAAATGATAATGTACTGGAGTTATTACAGTGACATACAGAACAGGCCTACAGCTTTGACAATTAGGGTAATGACCTGCAAAGCTTTGGTTTTAGAAAATCATTGGTTTTATGAGATCACTGCTTGAATGTGTGTGTGTATAAAAGGATGGAGGGTTGCTGGAGTCTGCTGTGTCAACTGAAGTGTGTAAATCTTACCATATCCATGCAATAAAAGTTACAAAAACTCCCAGTACTCACTTTTTCCACCAGGATTTACTCTGATCAGGGTAAAAAAGAAAAAAAAAATCTTTAAAATAGCAATGGCTCACTTATAAAAATGACACTAATAATAATATCTAACTCTAACTAATTATAACAAACTGCTGGTAAATCAGCTGACATTTGTTTCCCACTCTGACAGGACAGACTGCTTCAAAGGCCTAAATCCCAGATTCAGATCTTTAACAATGATAAGCATAAAACTATTAGAAGATGTGCCTACAAGTTTAATAAAAAGATTCCGACAACTATGTTCACCTGATGCCTATCATACACAGCTAGCTAGCTACCTATGTGAAGTCATCACCTAGATGGTTTATGTAGAAAAAAAGACTAGTCACTCTGTTGGTCTTTTATGAACAGCATAAGACATAGGCCCCTACTTTTTTTTCAAAATCAAAATCACATAATGATGATATGGAATTTATGTTTGTTTCATCCATTCATTTGAGGAACATTACAATCTCCTCATCGTGCCACACATATGATATTTTCATCTGCCACCATCACGTCATCCCTTCAGTGGAGCGGAAGCTTGCTTCATGTATGTCATGATTTGTTTTTATTGATACCCCAACTTTTCCACCTCAGCCAAGCATAAAAACTTTCTTGAGATGTTTTTTTTTTTTTACTTAATACTAAAATAAAAGTTAATTAACTGTACAGCTGAGTAAATTTTGCGGCGACCGTAGTCTTTGTTGCCACTGAAATACAGATTGTTAGTGTTCACTTGCTACAGCTTGTGAACACACAGTTAAATATGTAAGTTGGAGTTTTTAAAATTGCAACTTTGAAATTATAACAATGAATCGTTTACTCCCAGTGTTTAGGGTGCTGTTAGTTTTGAAAGTTTTAATATGCGTGTGGGAGGGAAGAAGGCAGCAATGATTTTAACTCCAGCTTGGAAAATTGTATGAAGCGATGAAATTGCTTCAGATATCATCCAGTGTAAGGTCAGCATTAGGTCTGCTCTATGACCTTACATTTGAACACCCCATCAGAACTCTATCCAAAATTACTTTCTCTCATCTTAGAAATATGGCAAGGTTCAGACTATTTCTCACTCCAGCAAACACTGAAAATGTAATGCATGCTTTTATCACCAGCAGGCTACATTACTCTTCTTTCAGGTCTCCCAACAAAACTGTGAGCTTGTTCTAAATGCTGCTCTGGGAGTTTAAACAAGGACAAGAAAGTGCATAACCAAACCTAAACACATGCAGGGCTCAGGATGTGAAACCCACTCCCAGATGTGAAGTCCTGCGCTTTGTGGCCATGTGGCAATGTTGATCTGTGGGTTGGTCGGTCAATAAATGAAACTTAGAAAAAAAGTTTCAAAGAAAAAGTTCAATCAGGAAAACTATCTTTATGTTTACTTAATTTGTATACGTTATATCTCTCTCTTTCTTGCTTTTTCCGCTTTCAACTCAGTCAGACTGAGTGTGTTCACTCTTTAAGCTTAAAGGGCATCATGCCGACCGGGATTACTGATTACCACCGACTCCTGAACGTGACCAAAACCAAGGCAATGGTCATAGACTTCAGGAGAACAAGGACTGCTGTTGATTCCATTAACATTCTGGGAGAAGAGGTGGAGGAGGTGGATACATACATATACCTTGGAGTTCACCTTGACAACAGACTGGACTGGAAATGTAACACCAAGGCTGTCAACAAACTGAATAAACTGATCTGAAAGGCCAGATCTGTTCTGGGAACTACCCTGGAGCATTCAGAGGTGGTGGAGAAGAGGATGCTGCACAAACTGTTGCATCATGGAAAACACCTTACACCCTCTTAATGACCTCCTGGTCAAACAGGGGAGCACTTTCAGTAACAGAATGATCCAGCTCCACTGTGACAAGTGCCACTACAGGGGGTCCTTCCTCGTGTCCCTCTTGAATGGCCTTCATAGTGATTCTATTTTTAGCCATGCTAGTGGCATGACTCAAGGGATGGCAATGTCAGTCAATTTTCAAACTATCACTTTTTTCACCTAATGACTTTGGTGATCCTCTGAATTTTCCTCTAGCGCCACCATGAGGTTGATATTTGTGGTTTCGTAAAATGTCTCGACAACTATTGGATGAATAGTCATGAAATTTGGAACACACATTCAAATTCCCTTCACAATGAATTGCAATCATTTTGGTGATCCCTTCACATTTGCTAATTATATCCACACTGAAGCACACTGAAGGATGAATTCTAGTGACCTTGGTGATCCTGTGACATTTCCTCTAATGCCACCATCAGGTCTTAAGTTTTACTTATCCTGTCAAATATCTCAACATCTAATGGATAGATGGGCACAAAATTTGGTATAGATTTCTAGGGTGCCCAGACAATGTGTCTACTGACTTTGGTGATCACCTGTGTTGATTATTTATTTATTATTTTTCTTAAAATATCTAAACAACTATTGGATGGATTGTCAGGAAATGTGTTACAGACATTCATGGTCCCCAGAGGGGTCTAGCACCACCATGGTCATCAAAACATCTTAATATGGACACCACAATGTAACCTTTAACTTCAGCACCACAGTATAGAAAATGTACTGCTAAAGAAAAAGTGTTTGACTTGGTTAGTGATAAAATACACTTTTTGTTAAACAGAGTGTTTGTGTGTGTGTGTGTGTGTGTGTGTCAAAGAAAGAGAGCCTGTGCCAGCTTACCTCACTAAGCAGCATATTGTAGCAAGCTTGCTAGTTAGCGGGGGTTTATGCAGGGCCATTGCCTCTGATTATCTTTAACATCTTGCTGAGTGCACTGCACTGGGCTGCTGGCACCTTTTCAGACACACACACACAAACACACACTCACGCACTGACAGACAGTGGAGCCAGTGGACCGCTCATTCTCTCTTGGCTGAGCTCATTCCAACTGGACTTTTAATCCATCAACAATGATGATCCTGGACCTGTGAGAGTGTGTATGTGTTTGTGTACATGGTCACTGATATACCTATATTCAGTTGAAACAGGGTTCTCCGCGCCTCTCCAAGCAATATGCATACCTATATCAAGCTGGTGTTTATACTTATTATAATTATTATAAAAATATTATAATAAAAATTATAATAATGTGTGTCTGCATAGATCTACAGTTTATAGGGCGTCTCCAGCAGCTCTCGCTCAGTTCAGCTCTGTCTGTGTGTTTGGTTCTTCCAGAGGGCCAGTATTTTAGGGTCATCAAGTTTCTATTTCCTGTCTATTTAACTCAGACTTTTTGGCAAATTATTTTCCAGAGACCCTCTTCTGAAAGGCCACAAAATGAATTTCTGCCAAACAGCACCCAAATTCTATCTGTCTTCACTATCATTGGGCATTCTGATCCTGGGATTTAGAAGTGAAAGGAGACATCATGAATTCTGTGATTATCATCATAAAAAGGAATGTAATCAAGTAGTAAAATATTCACTTTAATTAAAATTAGACTTCTATAATCATATAAGTGATTTTGCCCATGCTGCTGTTTTTTGTCTTGATGTTACAATGTTTGGATTGCTGTAAAATAGAAATTCAAATGGGTCATGTGTATGTGTGTTCATTCAGAAAAATACAGGTCAGGAGTCACCAATGTCTTCAGAATCAGAATCAGCTTTATTTTTTAAGGAATTTGACTCTGCTCTCAATGTACTTACACAGATATAGACATACAGCTAAGAACAAGGACAACAAAGCTGAACAAAGGTAAACATAAACATTTAACTATAATGTACATGCAAGTAGGTGAAAAAAATGTAACAACATACAATGTCTATATACAAGTCAAACTGCTTCTGTAAATTGTAAACAAGAATACAATAGTGAAAGGGTGCAGATTGCAAAGTACAGTGTTCTGTAAAGGCCAGTTCAGAACAAAGATTCGCGACGAGACAAAACCGTTTTAGAGCGTTGCAGGGAAAAGTTGCAGCGGTGTGATCTGGCCCCTCTCAGCTCGACTCAAGCCGGCTGATGGCGTCGCCTGCGACTCAGCTTGTCAAATCGCCAGCAGCTGGTTTTAGGACGTAAGGCATGTCACCCGTTTTAAAAGCCAATCAGCTTGTAGCGAAGTCTGTCGGTCATCTCGACCCGCTCGTGTTTTTATGTTTTCGCTGTTTCATCAATACTAGAAATGCAACTGTAGCAAGTAACTCACTATCACTATCCTCATTCATATTTTAAGACGCAACAAATTATATCCAGTTGCCAAAAACGCCTGAAAAGCAGGCAGTTACAACAGAAGTACAAAGAGTCGTTGCTATGGAAACGACACGCCGTCTCGTCTAGTCGCTTTGGTGTAAACTGGCAGGTTTCAGAATGCTGCGGACCAGCGCATTGAAAGTAGTTGCAAGTTTCAACTCGTCTCGTCGCGAATCTTTGGTCTGAACTGGGCTTAACGTATACCAGAGGGGAGAAGTTGGAACAGGTTGTGTCCAGGGTGTGATGGGTCTGCAATGATGTTTCTTGCCCGTTTCCTGACTCTGGAAATATAGAAGTCCTGGATGGATGGCAGGTTGGCACCAATGAGTTTTTCATCAATTGAAATTTTTCAGCAATTTCATGAATACAGTTTTTCAACTGATTTCATTATTGTGTCTTAATGGTGTCACGGCCCAGCTCTTAGACTGGGAGACACATGGATATACTAAATAACAAAACACCAAAATAATCAAATCAAATAAGTGGGAAGAATCTGTAAAGTCAGTAGTGTAGGGAGGGGATGAGTGAAAATGTGCCGCATGGATGTTGGGATGTAAAAACAAAGAAAAGGAAACAAATGCAACGAACCAGCAGTATGTGGGGAGAGGCGATCTGCCCAAGGACTGACTGCTGCTCTGGCTTATATGCATGGGGCACACCGGGCTCAGGTGTGTTTCACTGTGGGTACATGTTTAGCCATGTGTATGTGTGTATTTTGTGGATATGCTTACCAGAAGAACTGGTTTGTTGCATTTTCAACTCCCCTAGCTAATGTCTTCATTGCCCTTTCACTTTCTTTGTTCAGTCTTTTAGTCTGATAACCTCTGAGACTTCACACCCTGGCCCCAGTGGACTGGATTTGAGAACTCTCGACTGTAGTTAATTCACAGAGCACTGACAGTACAAACATCAGCATAAGCTACAGGTGTAGCCATAACTAGCATGGTGGCAGAACAGCAGCTACATGGCTGAAGTGGTATATAGGTGCTGACTTCCTATGTAAAAGCCAGCAGTTTTTGACACAGAGATCAAGGTGTCCTCCGTGCTGCTGGGGTGCATGAATACATGCATGACTTAGTGCCCATTATGCCAGAGTAGGTCTCATAGCTCCCACTGATCCTGTGTCTAGGAAAACGTTATGTTTTTCACTGCAAGTAACCCGAACACAGCAGATACACAGCAACCTGGCTGTTAACATTATGAAAATGTTATGGATGATATGGGAATGGCTCTGTTGTTACAGGCTTTATGGTGATGCTGTGTTATGCATGAGTGCTGCATGCCTGTATAATATATAAAGGCTGCTGCCCAGCCTAAGGTCATGGAGAGGACAGGTTAGTGGAGATGCTGGCTCAGGTCAGCAACTTCCTTTGTGGGACTGCAGCAAGAAGATGATGATTTCTGGCTTCACCTCAATACAATGGAGGTGGGTGGAATTTGGTCTGTGGTACTCACAGTACTGAAAGAAATACATTAAAAAAGTTCAGTAGCAACATCTTGTTTAAAATTTTTAAACTGTCAACAGTTTTCATTGGAACTAATGTCCACTAAAGAAATTGTTTCCTTGAAAACTGTTGATTGTAAGGTCTATGGATTATTTAAAGTCACAGGGACACTGGAACTGGATTAGGTCCCGGTGTTAACTGCAGTACCAGGCTCTTATTATCCAAGCATTTCTTTAAATGGGCGCTTTACAATATTACCTAAATATATACAATATACCGTATAGCCTTATCAAAAAAGAGCACAAAACTCCCACAATTAATCAAAATGGCCAGCACCTATATCTATGTAACGTATGCTAACCCTAACCCAAACTATAAACTATAATGTTGTCATCCTTAATTTAATTGCAATGATTTATATTTTTTTGTACTGTTCACGTGTGTGGCCGCACCCCTTGCACCCTCTGATGTGCCACCATTACCTCCATTATATTGGTGCGTAACATTTCTCAACTTAAAATGATTATGGCACTTTCCAAAAATACAAGGTACAAGCTGCAAGGTGGATGGAATGCAGAAAAAGCATAAAAAATATTGTATCCCATCGCCAAAAATGTATCCTGTGTACAGTCTAAGAAGGTCATGTAGCTCCTTGCAGGAAGGATTTGGATTAGTCCTTTATTATCCTTTGTCTCTTAAACCTTTATTTTAATACACCCAGATTGTGTTGTTGAGAAATTCAATAAGAATGTTTGTGTTATGCAATTTTTACAGATTTTTTTGCTGCCGATAACCAAACTTTGTGCCCATAATCAATACTTTAAACTAACTAACTCTCAAAAAGCCTTGTGTTTCCCATAAAATCTTCTAGGAGAGCATTTAATCCTCACTTAATGTGACACTATGTTTTTCAGTTTGACCTGCCCGAAAAGGTCATGTTAACCCTTACATACTGTTCGGGTCAAATTTGACCCGTTTTGACGTTTGACAGCAGTAAAAATACCCTAAACGTCATTCTTTTAGCCTGAAATTTGATGACTTTTCCTAAAGTGACCCAAAATACACAAAAACGAAAATATTTTAAAATTTTATATTTTTGTACAGGTGCTACAAATTTTTGTACACTGAGGCTGTTTCGGCACAAATTTGACCCGTATCTATTGAGATGGATTTTAGATCTACCAGTGTGGGTCAAATCAAGGAAAATGGTGGTTTAAGGGAATCTTGAAACTGAAACTGTACAGGCCATGTTTGTGTGTATTTTTTATGGGACAGTGGTGACAGAG
>LKNJ01005952.1:2132-19868 GCA_002120245.1 Maccullochella peelii | reverse complement strand
ACTGCTGTTAACAGAAAACATCCAGAACACACAAACTAATTTATTTCCTTTGCAAGCTCATGTCTGGTGGAAAAAGTTGAGGTTTGGCACCAGACAGACGAAGTACATGGAATAATTGAACATCTGACAACTGCATTTCCCATTTCTGAACGTCACATTAGATCATACTGGAAGATTCACACAAGCCTGAAAACACGGTGCTGAATGCTGGTAGTGAATGACAGTCTAAATAAGATTGAACATCCAGTAAGTACTCTGAATCACAATTTTTTAGGTTAGAAGTTAGGTAGTGTAACAAAATGGAATTAAACAGATTGAATCACCATTGGGATTTACATGATTTACAATATGATGACCTTAAAATAATCCAAAGGTTTGTCACCTAAAAAACATTATTCTCTAATAATGTTTTTGGTGACAAATCCGAGGTCAGTCCTGCACAACTGGTACAATGCAGCAATCAGTAGAATCCTTAAAACTACGGAGAACACAGAAAATAAGTATAAGGCAGATGTTTCTAGCAAAAATAAATAAATAAAAAAATAAAAATAAAAAAAGCCTGACCACAATGCAACGTCATCCAGCAAAACACTAAAAAATATGAAATGATGGGAAGGGTTACACAGTCTCGTCATAAAAGAAAGTTTTGAGAGTGAAAGCGAAGATTATAAATGGAATGCAGAAACACTGATAGGCATAGAAAGTCCAGCTATTCTTCAAGTGACTCATCCAAGGCATTTCACCTCTCACCAGTAAGCACTGTGCATACAAAAACATGCCAGAATGCAATCCAAAACTATAAGCCTCTGTATGCTTCAACTTAAGTGCTTGTCGGACCATCACACTCACTTTACACAGATTGGCCAGGTGTGCCAAGATAGGCAGTGTGATTCATCCAGGAGGAGGCTATAAAGGCAGGTGTTGTGCCCTCCTTTTGAGAGTGGTCATTTAAAGGAGGTATAAACTTTTGGCCATCACAACAAGTCACATAACCTAGCTTGTCTGAAGCATACTGGGACCTTGATGCCTCATTCACACTATATGGCAAGGAGAGTAGAGATAGTAAAGATTCCCAGCTGCGGAGGTGCCGACCTCTCTCTTCGTCCATGATGGCTGCTGAATGGAGGGGAAATGTACTTTACCTCATGAACGTACAGAGAGCGGAGGGGGGAAAATAACAGAAGGGACCCGAGTCTCTGGTGGTGAGTGAGCCAGCTCTGGATGAATGAATGCCTTAAGCAGAACGCTTTGAACTGCTGTCTCACCGTTACAATAATGCGTGAGCCGTTACTCTCTCAATCTCTTTATAAACACGGAGGGACTCACATGCACTAACATGCACGGCCGGACCGGATTTCAAAACAAAGCACAGAGCAGCTCCGAGAACAACACACAGAGGGAGTGTGACGTCATTCTTTGATCAGGACGCCATTACATCTTTGCATATCAAATAGTTGTTTGGTGCTATATTAATGTTCAGCATGTCATATATTGCCCCTTTAAGTGTAACCCTTTTTTAACTGCGTCACATCAACACTACATCAATATTTATCAGGTCTGAAGGTCTAAATGGTGGTGTAGCTGTTTGATAGGAGCACCAGGCCTGAACACAACCGTCACTGTAGTTGTGGTTGGCTAGTGCAGTGAAACACAGGTACATAGCATTCAAAATGTCGTCCAATGGCTGTGTTAAGTTTCTAACGTTAAACACGAACTGCCTGCGAGCGAAACAGAGCTAAAATGGCTAAAATAGTTTCGCGTGCTCCTGCTAGCAAGCGCTAATGGTAGTCTTCAAGAGGGCCCGTTTAAAAACAAACGCTAAACACGGTTTCCGGTTAACAAACACCGTGTTTCACTCCGTCTTCTTTTAACATCGTTTTTTTTTTGTTGCATACCTTCCGTTAATTGTGTGTTTCTTGCCGATATGATGTGCTCAAACGCATCTTCGGGATGTTAGCAGGGAATCTCAGCAGCCGTGAGTTGACGCAAAATCGTAAAGACTTCCGGTTTTGGTGTCGAGCCTTCAGAGTAAAAGCGTGTTTGAAGACAATCAGATCCCACCAATCTTGTGTTTAGATTTTTTGGTAGCAGGGCTCTTAATTTTGTTTACATTAAGATCAAGAGGATTTTTTTCTTAAAAGATTGAGAGTTATTTGGGATGAATTGATAATGAAAATAATTGATAGTTGCAGCCCATCTTGATATAGAACTTGTGCATTTAGGCACTTTTATTTTGAAGAAACGGACCGGACATGTTATTTTTGTTAATATTGTGTGACGTTGCGTCAGTTTCTGTTTATATGAGGTAGGTTTGTAATTTTGAGAATATATTTGTCTTAACAGTCATGTTTTATTGTTATATATCTTTTTGTCCACATACTTCATGTCATTAGCCTGCTATGTAATATTTTCAATGAGGTAATATTTGGAAAACAAGGCCACAAAAATGAAAGAAATCTTAATGTTTCCATCAGTACACAGTTATAAATGACTAAGTGTTGCTGTCGCTTATTTTATTTCTTCATTAAATGAAAAAGGTTAAAAAAAACACAAGAATAGGTGTGTTGTCATTATTCTGCCACACAGCGGCGCTATTCTGACAGAAATTCAGTTAATACATTTCATTTAGGCCCATTATACTGTATATAATATTAAAACTCCCTATAGGTGGAGATTAGCGAGTTTCTGTCACATTTTATCACCATTAATCTCTCTGAATTTTCACTACACATGTTGATATGAAGGGACTAGGCAAGAATATGTTAATACCCCACCATATTCCCAGATAAGATAAGATTAGATCAGATAAACTCCAGAACACATGCATTGATAAGTGCGTTTTAAAAACTAAAATACTATATTATGAAGATCTATACAAATGTAGCATAAAAAAATTAAATAAAAGGCACTAAATGCTACATACACCAACATGAATAGTAAATATAAAGTGTATTGAGGTACAAAGTGAGGGGAGAAGGAAGATGCAATAAAAAATAAATGCAATAATTGCACTTTAGGCGATGAAATGAGTCCGATTTATACCTGAATATATATCAGATAGAGTTACATGATCCCTAAAAAGAAGGTGATAAACTGTCCTCCTGCAAATAAAAACATGAATCACCGAGGATTTCGTCGACCACAACGGCGGCCAATCACATTGCAGAACACTCTCGGATTCCCCAATCAGACTTTAGCGACACACAACCAGACGCATGCTATGCTCAGAGCAAGCATATGAGCTTCAAGCCTTTAATAATAAACAGAGATTGACTTAACAGACTGTTGAATCAACAGTTTATCAAAAGGTGATGATGAATATTTTCATTAAAGGATCATTCTCTGTTGGGTATTGCAGTAAATTAATAATATATCCCCTTTTATCCCCTCCCCCGGACCACAGGGCTTAACACCTGACCACGACACAACAGCTGACTGGCAGCACTACGGCCGTGTGTGTGTGTGTGTGTGTGTAGGAGTGTGTGTTTATGTGTGTCTGGAAGGGGAGATTGAGCCAAAAGATGTTCGGTTTTATTTTCGGCTGTCATCGCTATCCTGACAGAGGCCTGGTCTCATGGTGGTGACCTCATCATGGCGCGCACACACACACACTAGGACGTACAGGCATGTGTGGAGACGTGGGCAGATTTAGACATAAAAATGACTTTGTCACAAATTTGGTTTTCATTCGTTCACACACATTTCACACTCAGTCTCCAAAGTTGTCCAGTTCTTTCTCTCTCTTTCTTCTTCCTTCCCTTGACTCTAACCTTCAAACTACAGTGTAACATTTTTGTTTTAGTCAGGATGTTGATGCAGCTGTGCTGGTGACTCTGGGGTTATTTTATACATGTCTACAAGCCCAAGTCAAGTTTCAAGTCTCCGGTCCCCAAGTCCAAGTTCAACTCATCCTATCTCGTGTCAAAATTGAGTCCCAAGTCTCTGTCTTTGATAAACTCTAAAATATTGGACTGCTAGTAACAACCAAATACTAAAATATAAAGCTGTATGATGATTCATACAGCTGGATAGATAAATAATATGGTATACCAATGTGTCAGATACCAGTTTATAGAATTTGATGAATTATTTGATGCTTATGTGCGGAAATAACTGCTATATTTTACGAGAAGTTGAGTTGTGAGCGTCTATGTGTTCGGGTTTTTCAGTTTTCTGTTGTTTTTCCTCTCACTGCTTGTACGCAGCTTGCTCCAAGATACTACAGTACATTACAACGCACTGTAATAATGCTTCAGGATACATATCGGTACAAAGGCAATGCCTCTACAACTACTACATACTGTAAGTTGCAATGAAATCCTTCATGTCACCTTGTTACCTGGTTCCATATAGATCTCTTTGTGATGCCAAAAAATCTAAATCTGAGCCAAGCAGGCGGCAACCACCAAGGCTGAGTGCGACGAGCTGAGACACCTGTCAATCAAGCAAACACACCCTCCTAAACATGCTGCTATTAAAGCCTTAATAATGTGAAACAACAATTTCCCATCTAAAAACACATTAGAAAATGCTAAGATATTGAGATCCTAGCAAAACAATCTAAAAAAAACAGTTCCTGGGTTTAAATATTTATACAGAGTTTGTGTTGGATATTTAGCTGTGATGCTAATGATGAATAATGCTTATCCATGTCACACACACACAAATGCATTCATCTGTGTCCCCACATGAATGTGCAGCCTCTACCTCCCCCTCCCAAGAACACAAGGTCAGATCCCCGCTAATGATCTCAACAATTCTGGCTGGCGGCAACCTGACCCCAGATCTGCCATCGCCGCCAAGATTGACAGGGAATGTGAAATCTCAAATTAGTATCTGTCTTCAACCCCGGGATCTTTCCAGAAAAAACACAACTCCTATTTCTGCGACTTGGCGAAACTGAAAATCTGGGCAGGGAAGATTATTGAGGAATGTTTTACCCGCCTGTCTGTCTGTCTATCTTTCTATCTATCTATCTATCATCACTGCAGATTTTATTATAGTCATTGTGTGCTGTAGGACAGTTAAAACCCTAATTATCGCCCCTTTTAGCGGCCCACCCTCACCCAACATGCCCTCCCGGCCTCCTCTTTGACTGACAGCTTCCAGGTTATGTGGTTACAACCTCAGCGTCTCCTGGGAGTCCCTGCGCCCCCTCTGCGACACGCCCAGAGACAGACAGATGGGTTTAAACCATCACACACCGGCAGACAGGGAGTGCACACGGTAACCCACACCGGGCATATCCTGCTGCTACACATGTCAGGGGCATAAATCTCTCCACAGCATTGGCGGTTTAATGCGCTTTGATATTTTTGACGGATGATTTGAAGAAGGAGACAAGAGGAAGGAGGACAAGGGGGATACAAGTAAATTAGTAAAACTTAAGGGTGTTGCACAAGTCTATACAACCTGTGTGTGTGTGTCTGTACTGCTGTGTCTGTGTGTATGTTTGTGTGGATACTGTGAGAGCTGCTGCCATCCTCTGTGGAGCAGTTAGCAGAGGGTCTAATAAACGCTGATGAAAATAAATTACAGCTGGCTCAAAGAGAGTTGCAGTCACTCAGCACCACAAGGTCTGGACATCTGTGTGTGTGTGTGTGTGTGTGTGTGTGTGTGACACACAAGTCTTCACACAGGGAAATAGTTTATTTGTCCTTGGACTGGGTGCGCAGAGATGTAATGAGATATTTATAGTGGTGGCATTGACATAATCGTCATAATTTCATGTTTCAGTCCCCTCCAGCAGGCCATGTGCATGTGATGTGTTGGTAATAAATACTGAACATTCATTTAAGTAGACAAAGCTGTTTATAAGCCTTTTGGGGTAGTCCAAGTTACATTTCAAGTCTCGGTAAGTCCTCACTTTTATGACTCAAATGTGGCTCGCGTCTCCGGTCTCCAGTCCCAAGGCTACAGTTGCACCAGCTGTTAGAAAGTTCAAACTTGGCCAAGTTATAACCCGAGTGTTTACTACCTGGAGATTTAAAGCATCACTCACTGAATAAAAACAGGCCACAGAACACAAGCTACTTCTTACAACGAGATAAGTTGCTGCTAAACATCTACACCTACCAACTGCCAGGTGTGACTGTTAAGTGAACCAACTGACAACGCTAACGTTAGCTTGCTAATATGTTTAGACCTGTTTAGACTGAAGAGAAAAAGAGGTAATATGGGATATGATCTGACCTGACACTTGATAAAAATGCTGTTTAATAATCACGTGAACTGGAAAGATTTTAAACTACATTTCACAAAATTAACACAACATACCTCAAATGACAAAATAGCCGAAAAGACCAGATAACATCGCTTAGGCTGGCATAATCAAACATTTCCCTCTCATATATGACATGAATACTAGTCGCTTTATAATGTCACCTGACTTCCTCCTTTGCTTATGTCATAATTACTACAGCCGCTAGAGGGTGCTGTCACTTGAACGTAAACATATGTCGTTTAGAAGTAGATTATGCTGCAGGAATGGTTTGCAAAGTTTCTATGATTGTTTAAGCAGCCTTTTTTTTTGGGCATTGAATCCATTGTAAGTTTTGTGACTCCATACCCAGTGGTGGAGGAAGTATCCTTTCCTTAAGTAAAAGTACTAATACCACACTGTAAAAATAGTATTAAAAGTAAAAGTACTCAATGCAGAAAAGTCCCCTGTGACTGTTATTATTACTCATGTGTTAATGTAAAAACAGGATTTTACTGTTGTAGTTGGTTGAGGTGGAGCTCATTTTAAACTATTTCTTATTGGACTACAACTAATGATTATTTTCTCCATTAATTGGTTGTTTGTTTGGTTTGTAAAAATTCTGAAAATAGTGAGAAATGCTTGTCACAACTACCCAGAGCCCAAAGTGACACCTTCACAACGCTTGTTTTGTCCAACCAATAGTAACTAAAGCTGTTGGATAAATGTAGTGAAGTAAAAAGTACAATATTTCCCTCTGAGATGTGGTGATGCCGAAGTAGAAAGTAAAGTACAAGTACCTCAAATGTGTACTTACGTACAGTACTCAAGTAAACTTTCCAACACAGTCCATACCTCACAATAGCTGCCGTCCTCAACAAGCCTTGAGAGGGTGAATATTTGATACTCAAAGGCAGATTTGTGGTGGAGTGTTTCTTTAAAAAGCCACTTACTAGAAACAATCTCTGTCACACAAGAAGGTATGTGACTGCGTACGAATTGAGACAGAATCCTCTCATGTAAAATCTTAGAAATATTTTCTCTCTGACCTCCCAGGGAGCTCAAACGAGACGGACAGCTGAAAACGATAGCGATACTGCATCATGCAGCACAGTGTGAATATATGTGTGTGTAGTTCGAGTTACATCGTAACACCTCAGCTTCACTTACAGCTGAGGAGAGTTTTCATCACCGGTGAGGTATGTGTCATTCTGTCTCAGACGCACTCACGATATACTTGACACCGTATGAACTGATATGGTGAGCTAGCTTCAAGACTTTTACTATTTTAGGAGACTAAAAATATATATAAATCGTGTCAAACCGAAAGCAATACAGAGATAAGAAAGTATGTATGTAAATGTACTATAAAAGCGTTAATAAGTGCCTCACCCTGCTCACTATTCTCTTTGTTTTCTTATGTCTTTTTTTACGATTTGAACCTTTTGGACAACAAAAAGAGTAGTTTTTCCCTTTCTCTTGTCTTGTCTCCAGCCTCTCTGCCTTCTCACTCAATTTAAAAATCATGTCACTGACTTGCAGCTTTGCACTATGACGTCCTGTCCACAGTCATCGCACTTAATAACCTGATTCTGAGGCTGGACTGGCTGGCTGTTTGACCCAGAAACTCCTTTCACAACTGGATGAGCTAATGGAGTCCAACACAAAGTGACCTGATCGTCAGGAGATTGCTCAGCTCAAACACACAACGCTAAAGTGTATAATTCAACACAAATCTGTACTGAACTTTATTTCCAAACATGTAACCTGATGCTTGCTGTTGATGTTTAAGTTCACTGAAACATTTTCTACTTTCACACTCGACACAGGAGCTGCTAGAAATATCTGGTCATGAGATTACAGCGTCCGCGTTTAAACAAAATCAAAAGTTTTTTAATTGGACTTTCTTTTTAAGCACCTTACAACACATTACACAATGTTTTTAATCGGCTGTTAGTGTCTTAGTCACCAAATCAGACCCATCATACTCACGACTTTTGAATACAGAAGAGTTAAAGTAACCGAATCATCTGTCATCAAGAAAATTAATGTGGATTCTTTTTTATTTTGGAGGGGAGTATGGACTCATGATCCTCCAAAGAGATTGCATGCTAATTTAACTTCTTCCCTATATTTCCACATATTGCAACTTTGAGAGGGCACTGTGCTGATTGGTTGGGAACTCAATAGAGGTGCAATTAAACGAGACTTAGATGAGAAGATTGATACCACTCTCGTGTCAGCACGGTAAATGTGAAGCTACAGCTAGCAGCTAGCTTAGCTTGGTAAACTTGCTAACTTAACTTAGCAAAGACTGGAAGCAGAGAGAAACAGCTAGCCTGGCTGTGTCCAAAAGAAAACTAAATCCACCTATGAGCGCCTCTAAAGCTCGCTAATTAGCACATACAAAAAATGTGTAGAAACAACATTTCTTGGCTTGGACCAGTAACTTCCTGGAGTCCTCGCTGGTTGCCTGGTCTTGCCAACTGGTCCTGGCCAAGAAATAGTCTGGCACATAACCCACCGTAAAAAGGGGAATTGTCATTTTTACACTTAAATTGTTGTACGGATTACAAACCAGATACATGTTAATCTCCCAAGAATAAAAACCTATATCAAAGACCCTTTATATGCAAGTCCGTCCATTCCAAGAGCCCATGCAGTTTGCTTATAGAAAAACAGTTGGAGTTTATGATGCACATAACAGCCTTTCTCTGGATCCCCTATGATGCTAAACTTAAAGCAGTGGAACCAGTAAAACTAGCGAGACTGAATGGGGGAAGGATTGCGTGGAACGACGTGTTAAAGTATTAACGGTCGACAGGTGGGAGAGGACAGTGAGCGGAGAACAGGACACTGAAAAACAAGGGTGTGAACTTCAGCAGGAGTGTGTGTACGTTAAACAGAAATTAAGAAATTATAAGCAATAGTAGAAAGAAGAGAAAAGGGAAAATCAGCAGCTGCACTTTCAAATCCACCTGTCCTCTCTTTCTAACACACACTGCGACAATCACACCAGCCACATTCCAAAAACCAAAACCCTCTCAAACATTTACGAGGTGCTTGGTCATATGGTGAGTGTGTAGGCTAAATGTGTGCGTGACTGAGACAACGTTATTGCATACACCGCAGTACAGTACAAGGTCAGTGTGTTTTTGAAGTGAAGGAGCTTTTAGTTTCCTCAATGTGTTTTTTTCCCCACTTTGGTTTAAGTTCAGATTGCAGCTAAGCTCAACTTTTCTGATTGAAACCGAGGGAATCTCAATCCATTTCTGCCAAAAAGAGTCTCTCCTAACACTGGCATCCGCTACTAGCAATTAAGACCTCTAATTTAAAGCTGCACTACACAATATTTTTAGAATAACAATGGATGTTTTCAGTGAAAAGGCTCTGATAAAGCTACTATACGCTACTTGCACAGCACCAAAAATGGCACACAGACAAAGTTAGCGACTAGCTGGTGAACATAGTGCAGCATTTGGCAGCTAAAGAGCCAGATATTTTCCTCAGGAGTTGGTGGAGACCAAAAACAGAGCCAAAAGAAGAGTGAATGATGGGCTTATATTCATCACGTTGACACAAACACGACTCCAAATGTATGCTAATGTTGCTCTGTCTCTGATGTATCTGTACTGTAATGCGTTCGCCACATCTGATATGTCGGATGTTGTGTTTACAGCTTGTTCTTCCAAGTGGCCAAAAAGAAAAGTTGTCTGTTCTACTTGCAGTGTTTCTGTATTTGGTTGGTTGTGTGCTCTCCAGGCCACCGTACCGAACCTTAACCAAGCTGTTTTTGTGCCTAAACCTAACCGAACCTTAACCATATTGGATCAGATCAGAAAACACTTATTGTGTCGCTCTGGAGGGCAGTTACAAACAATGTATTTTACCGTTTAATTTGGAGGACTTGTTGGCTAACTAGCTGTTTGCTAGCTGTGACCACTATGGGACTGAATCTGCTGACAGTCTCAAAATGACACTTCATAACTTCAACCTTTGCCACCAATGTGTGTGTCAGAGAGACAGAGAGGTGATGTCCAGAGATCCAAATGAAAAGCTTAAATATAGACAACAGGCAGCCACATGAATATAAATCTTAACGACGCAATAACAAGGAACAGAAACACCCCAAAACCTTGTATGCGTGTGTGGCTGTAAATCCGGCTTTATATAAAATGTGATACAAGCATCAGATGACAGAGCTGTGATAAAACCTGAAAATAGAGACGAGGAGGACATTGAGGTAAATCAGATTTACTCTCACACACATATAAACACTCCTAAATCCAGTCGTCTAAATCCACAGCAACAGGGAGCTCAGAGCAAAGCCTTGCTTCAGACCGAAACTATTTCACACCTTGAATAAAAAACATCCCCCCTCATAGACACACACACACACACACACACACACACAATTGCTCTTTTCTTCTATCCACCTTTACCTTCTCACTTGTTTATTGCTTAAATCTTGTCCCCATCCATTTCTAGCTAGCACTTTTTCCTTGTCTTCCACTTTAGCTCACATAATGCTCACACAGTGGGGAGTCTTTCGGTGTTTACTTCCCCTTATACTATCATCCCATCAAAACCCAACCAAGGCCCATAATTGCCTTAAGGCATGGGATGGTAACACACACACACAGTAATAAACACCTCCCCAGTGTCTCGGCTGTCAGAGGAAAACTATTAAAAGCTTTTTTGGAATTAATGGTTCGGTTGCATCATTCAAGACTTTGTCCTACCAAAGAAATAATCGCTGTTAGTATTTTGTAAGAAGAAAGAAGAGTTTAAAAAACTTGAGGACTAAAAGTAAAGGGACAGTAGAGTCATACAAACGCTAGTGCTTTTTGAAAGACACCGTAGTCAAGTGGAATCCCTGAATAAACTCACATTTTAAAGACCGATATTCTAAATTCAAGAATGCCTGAAAAATGATGTCCAGCTTCTCAACTCAACTGTGTTGCTCTGCTCTCTGATTGTTGGTGAACCACTGAATGCGTTCTGGAGAGCAGATTAGATAAAACATAATACTGTGTTTTAACCTCGGTATAGTGGGTTAGTGGCTTTGGCACGGTTTTCCAACTATAGTAGCCAGTGAATGAATGACTGTATGCAGGAATGAATGAGTTTCCTTGTTTATTAAAAAAAAAGATAAATGAAGGCCTGTATGCAGAAATGACTGCAAGAGGCACTGAATGAATGGATGGATGGATGGATGGTTGAATGGATGAATGAATGAATGAATCTCACTGTGAAGAAAAATGTGGATCTAAAGCAAATCCAAGTAAACTAAACTGAAATGAATGAAAGCAGAAGATGGTGAGACAAGAGGACTCGGATTTGACCTCTGGTGACACTGAAGAGCAAAGGTGAAGTGACCTTTTTGAATTGCTCGCCACAATCTGTGATAGCAAAGCATTTTGTTCTTTGGATTTTGGTCACCACAAATGACTGGTTGGTTATCTTAAATCTTCATGCACCTCCTGCTGTACTCGAGTGTAAAGACATGAATAAAACAAAGTCACAGTGAGTTGCATGCACTGTTGTATCTTGCACACAGAAAAAAAGACAGATTTCTGTCCTCACCAGCGTGCAGGGTTGATGGTGTTGCTGATGTTTGAGACGTGGTTGGTTTTAATCTCAACCAAGTTACGGGTGCTGCTGTTGATCTTAGAAGTTTTTGGGTGACCTGCGTCTGCTGAGCCCTGTTGTCGAGAACCCCGGGCCTTCTTTTCCTCCAGCATGGCCAAAAATACACATACAAATATCTGCACGCAAACACACACACATACATACAGTACACACTCTACTAATGTCTTTAATCACATACATACACACATACGGATGTCGGTACGATAGATCCCAAAATTGAGAAGTTAAAAGTGAAGAAGATGACTTTTCTCTTGCTTATTTTGTTTAAATGATTTCCATGTTTAGAAAGACAAATGTATAATTTTCTTTTCAATTAATCCTCAAGTTTTATCCAAATGTAATTCCAGAAGAAAGAATTCCTCAGGTAACAAATCCACCAGCAGTTTTGGAGAGTAAAGGCAATGGATCCGCTTTCACAGGGTGCCTGCAATAGATCATTCCCAACCAATTTTCATGCTGGAGAAAAAGTTAAAAAACAAATAAACAAACGCGAAACTAAGTCAGTAAATCTTCCAAGCGCCCCAAAACGTGAAGTCCTCCGGTATTCTCGTATTCCGGAATTTTAGGCGTCCCAGAACCCAGGTGTTCCGGAACTCGAGCGTTTCGAATTTCTGAGGGCTTAAGCCATTGGCTCAGCAGGATTTGAGCCGCGAGAGACTGAGAGGCAAATCAGGAGAAACATTGCATGGCACTACACCCGTCCCTCTGAGCCAGCAGCTGGAGAGGGAGAGAGACAGAGACGAGGAGAGAGAGAGAGAGAGAGAGAGAGGAAACGAGAGAGAAGCAAGCGAGAGAGTCTTGAGGGCAAGAGAGGGAGGGGAACTAAGATGGACGTGTCTATAAGTTCTACCAATGAAAGGAGGGTCACAAGATATTTTTACTAGTAAGTTTTACTAGTAAGTTATATTTTCTTTTTCAACAGCCACTTCAAAGACCCATCTGTAAACTCAACTCCTCAAAAAACAGAATGCCAGCTTTCTGGCTTAGAAGACATTTCAGTGGCAATTTACCATAAATACTGTATGACCACAGCCATCAATTTTTTCCTAAACAGATGTGAAACAACTTTTGCACCATGTGGCATGTTGTCATTCGATGCCTGTAGCATGTCAGACACACCGTGCAGACCATGAAGCAAATGTGATCAAATTGCTGCTTTTATGGAGTTAACGTGTGTCAAAGCTGGGAAATAGGACAGCGGCGCATGCTGATGGCCATGATGTGCATCGACCCACAATGGTGCATTTAAACCAGTGGTTCTCAAACTGGGGAAGGGCGTGGATGTTGAGCAGACCTAAAGTTGCATGAATATGATTCATGTGGTGACATAAACAAACAAAAGTTCTCTGATGCTAGCAAGGCTATTTTGCTAGCCTGAATCATTTGCTTATTTCAATCGCCCGTATTGTTAATGGTTGATAAAAATTTAATCCACTTTTGCTGGGGTGGGGGTGGGGACATTAACTTTTTCCCGGCTTCTGAAGGGGGCGTGGCAGAAAAAGTTTGAGAACCACCGATTTAAACACAAACCAGCTGTTTGTGCATACATAGAAAAAAATTGACAGGTGTGTTTTTATGAGCCATACCCTGCTGGTGTGTTATTAACAGTGGTGGACTTGAAGTACAAATTCAAGGTACTTCTACTTTAATTGAGTACTTCTATTTTATGCAACTTTATACTTCTCCTCCACTACATCTCAGAGGCAAATATTGTTCTTTTTACTCCTCTATATTTGTCTGGCAGCTTTAGTTAGTAGCTACTTTTCAGATTACAATTTGTCATACCCTTCCTGTCCAGTGAAAATCATGCATCTCCAAATTGGTGATTTTGAGTTTGCATTTTTCTTATAAACTGAAGGATTAAGTGTTCCTTTATGGGTTGAGAAAATTCTCCTACTTCTTAAGCTGAATAAACTATCTAAACCCCCTTGGATTAGCTGGAAAATGCATCGTCACATAACTGAAAACAAACATCTGGCTTTATAGCAGATACAGGTATACATGATTCGTGTGCAGTTATTACATTAGTACATTATGTGACACTAGAGGATCAATTATATGAAAAGACCAAAATGTTGACCAGTGATTGTCAGGTGAGGTGCTGGTGCTCTTCAAATCACATTGTCAGAAAATCAAGGTTAATCAAGTTAACTTTAACTAAACCATTAGATTGACAGGTTGTTGGGAGGATTGTGCTCAGCCTGGGAGGCTGCGCTGAGGGAAAATTGTTCCTCTAATCCTTTCATCAAAACTCACTTTGTAATTCCGCCTTTACTCAACAGGAATGTATCAGGTTCTTGGCGACCAGCCTTTAATTTATCCATCCATCTTTAACGCAAACATTTAAAACAAATTAAAATGTATTTACTGTTAATGAACCATGATCAGAAATCATGTGAGACACTCAGATTTTAATTGATGTTTTATAAAAACAGAACAAAGCAAACTGTACAACAGAAATAAGTCAACATATTGGACCCTTGTTTAAAGAAACGGCACCAAGTGACCTTGAGAGGGTTAAATTAAAATAGAGAAACAAGTCAAACAAAACAGTGAGCTTTCACTTCACAGGATTTGGTGAGTTCAGTAAAGGAAACTGTGTCAGATACCACTAAATATGTTTAAATAACTGACTTAATGTGTAATGTGTACTTGTCAAATTCATATGATTTTCTCTTAATAACACACAAATAGTTTTACATAAAAACATACATTTGTCAAGATTTACTAGATATACATTTTAGTTACAGAGTAAAAATGGCTTTAAATGGCTGTTATTGAACAGGACTGGACTTCAGCTTCTTGGATGGGTAAAATCCATCATCTGGAGGGTCTTGTCTTGAGTTGTCCAAAAGTACAAATAAAGAACAAAAGTGAAATAAGTAAGGATTAAGATGATCACAGATATAAGGAGGATCACAGGAGTTAATCTATTTCAGCTGAAAGGACAGAGCCCATGTATACGTTCGATATACACGAAGTCTGACCCCGAAGGACTAAAACAGTCACACATTTATAACATCGTGAAAACAACCAGTCAAGAGAGACATAATACTGTTAGACCTTGGTGTGAGAGTCTGTCTCTTACTCCAGCAAACATCATATCCAAGCATCAGTACAAGTCAACCTGTTCCCCTGTCCATCGAGGGACGGGGCAGCAAGATAAAATGTACCCTAACACCAACATGTTAAACAAACCAACTATAACAAAGGAAAATGATACAGTTCCAGTAGGAATAAACACTACATCCTGCAGAATAATAAATGGTCATGAATGATACATTTTGCCCTGACAGATAACAGCAATGAAATCTCCCGTTTCTGCATTTTTACAAATAGAATAAAAGGTTTCACAAATTTGAAAGTGGGTTTCAGACCGCGTTTAAGGCTTTACCTTAAATGCCTAACATGCTTTCACAACAGTAAGTGGTGCAAAAAAAAAAAAAGGAGGTTCCCCTTTAAGTTCCCCTTAACCGCCGAAACGGAAGTCGTGCGAGCAACAGACCTGAGCCCGACCGTTACTGGAGTCAAGGTTGGCTACATCCCAGTTTTACAATGAAACACAAGCAAGAGAAAACCCTTCAAAAATCTATCAAACGGCTGGGTTCAGTTTTTAACGTCAAACACGAACTGTTCGTGAGCCAAAGAGAGCCAACACGGCTAAACTAGTGCTGCCTGCACCTGCTAGTCTTCAGCAAGGTGCAGTTATAAACGCTAAACATGACTTCCGGTTGACAAGCAACAAGTGCAGCGACTGTAAGTACGTAGTGTTTAGCTTCGTGTTGTTCTAACAGCATCTTTGCTACACTCCTGCCATTATTTGTGTATGTCTCGCAGATTTGATGTGCTCAAACTGATCTTCGGGCTGTTTGCTGGAAAGATTTCTAAACCACAGACTTCCGGTTTTGGTGTCCAGCCTTCAGAGTAAAAGCGCGACCCTTTTGCACGGTTCCCATACGGAACTTCAAATGTAGATGTTGCTATCTTGTGGTACTTGTGTGTTACTACAAAATACAGTTTGCCTGGGACATTACACCTGCAGCGACTGAAATAGGACACCAAGCTTGTCTTAATAAACCTCATATTTTTAACAATGAGCAAACCAGACCCTCTATTTGTCCATTTAATCACACTATTAATAATTTCTTTCAACATCAAATGGGTTCAGATACCTTAATATAAATGTAAAGTTTATAATAAGGTATCTGAGACAAACAGACTCTGGTAGAGAACCAGTGAGTGTTTCTCAGAGCTGTAGGTTGCTTTCCTTCAGGGATCTTCCATCAGCTCTGGAGTCATTTGAGAGGAAATTCGATTACACCAGCCTCTCCGGAGAGGAACATTTATAGGATCAATACTCTCTAATTGATGTGATAGAAGACGCTGTTGTAATGCAGGCAGTGTCATTTAGATCCAGATTTAACCGCTTGATAACGACATAATATAACATAATGACAAAGTAATTGTATATGAAAAGGGATAAAAACAAGGAGGACTGAAATGGGAGCTTAAGTGTAACATTTAAAATTGAAAGTATGAATTGTTGATTCATTTTTTGCTAATTGACTAATCAACTAATGGATTACTAAGCTCAAATTTTATATACTGTCAGGTAGTTTTTTTTTTACAATGCATCATATTTTGAGAGTTCCTAATTTATATTTTGTATGTAAAATCTTAAAGTAGAGTAAAAAGTGCAATATTTCTCTCTAAAATGTAGTGGATTACAAGTATAAAGTGTCATGAAATGGGACTACTCAAGTAAAGTACTGATACTTCTTGAGTAAATGTACTTAGTTACATTCCACCACTTGCAGTTTATATGAACACATACACACACACACACACACTCCCTAAATATGTCGATGATGAAGCCCAGTGGGTCAGACTATAAATAGAGGAGCACCAGAAACCCCCCCATATGTCAGCTCACAGTCTGCCCCCATTACTGAACATGTACAACACATCTCATCTGCACAAAACAGATCATTTAACTCACTTTGGTTTCCCTTTTTGGGTCAGTGTGACAATAAAGACAATGTGAAAGTCTGTGTTTTAGGTTTGTGCAATTGGCCCTTCCAAGTGTAGGCAGCGCTGGAGCTAAACCTACTATGGGATCTCCTTCCCTCCCTTACCTAAACATTAGGCGGGCACTTAACTGAGCGGTTGGGACTTCCCTCTTGTACCCCTTTACTGGCATACGCCAGGGAGCGGCCTCGCTGTCAGGGACAGCCCGATAGTTAGTCATCCAAAAAATACTCTATCGGTTCCTTGCATACCCCCAGCCGCGCTCCTGGCGAAACCGTAAGGAATGCCTATACTGCCTCTAGTGTTCCAAATCTAGACCTGATCGGGGTTAATCTCTAGCCATCATGTGGACGGGGCTCACCTGAGCGGCGAAGAGGAGGACCAAGCCTGGCCGGGAGGGTCGGGCGGATGAGATGAGAAAAAAAGGAGTCTTCGAGAAAAAAGTTTAACTTTCTTTATTTAAGGAATACGCTATTAAGGAATCGCTGTACCACTTTCCGGTGTGACCGGGCCTGAAGAGAGGAATCACGGGGTCATACTTCCATGGCGACCAGGGTGTGGCCACGCCCATCATCACTTCCTACTGTTCCTCTGCTGATGTATTTTCAAACATGTGATTCATTCATTCATATTTCCCTCTAAAATCCCCTTTAAAATGATACTATACCCTCTTGTCTTATATCATTGTCTCTCTCTCTGAACAAATCTGCATCAACAAGCACATTTTCCCCGACACAGTTACCCTTTGTCAGTGTGTGTGTGTGTGTGTGTGTGTGTGTGTGCATGAGTCAGCCTGTGCACCATGCTTGCTCTGTGTGTGTGTGTGTGTGTGTGTGTGTGTGTGTGTGTGTGTGTGT
>LKNJ01005951.1:2628-20397 GCA_002120245.1 Maccullochella peelii | reverse complement strand
GCCTCCCTCATCTTTTTAAGTGGGAGAACTTGCACAATTGGTGGCTGACTAAATACTTTTTTGCCCCACTGTAACTACTACTGTAGCAGAGACAACAATCTTGCAAAGAGTGGATGAAAAACTGGGGTAGATATACTGTGGACTGATGAGCTTGATGGAGAGCAGGTGTGCATAATCACTGTAGTCCTCAGGTGTGTCCAGGAGGCCGCGCCCACGTCACACACAGACACAAAACAAACAGGGAATCACAGGAGACAACAGGGAGAGGGAAACAATGAAGCATAAGGGGAAAACACAAGAGATACAGCAGTAGCCGTAACAGGGGCCTAATTCATGTTGCAATATATTGTTTTATCATTTTTGCGTTATAGGTTTTAATAAAAATCTGAGTCTGAGGAAATCCAGAAAAATCCTCCTTGACCAGACTCATCATTAAAGCTGCTCCAATCAATATTTTTATTTATTATTTTATTTACAATTGATCATATTACTGTGTGTAATATGAAAGCTGTTGCTTATAGTGATGAACCCACAGAGAATGATCACCCGACTCTTCACTTATCTTCAGCTTCACGGAGCGTTTTAGCCTCTTTTAGCTCACAGGTTTGGTTTTCCAGCCTGTTTTACTTCAGTCTCACGGCTCTCATCAGAGTCTTCGGCCACAACAGGAAGCTGTTTTCAGCAAAAAGCTCTGATAACCCCACTGCACACTATCTGCCAAGTGTTAAACAGCAGACAGACAAAGTTAGCGACTAGCTGGTTAACATAGTTGTACACTTAGCAGCTAAAGAGCCAGATATCTCCCTCAGGAGTTGGTAGTGTCACGGTGGGAAGTGCAGGCAGCAGGGGAAGGATCCAAACGCAGACAGAACAGGCAGACTGGTGCAGTTCAAAGATTTATTTTAAATAGATGATTTACAGGCAGGTACTGGCAGGTAGGCAGGCAATCAGGGTAGCAACACACCAGGCAGGAAAGAAACATTACAACACGGCACATGGCAACCAGGATGAACCGACAAAGAAACAAAGGATCTGGGCTGGTATATGTGGAGAGCGGCTGTTGAGGCAAGTGAGAAGAGGTGAGCAGGCCCGACGGCGTCTGGTGGACAGCTTGAGGATGGCAGGTCTGGGCAGTTGGAAGAAAGTACATGGCCTGGGAGGAGTGAGCAGGGGCTGGAGACAGGGACAGATAGAGAGAGTAATGCAGAGGGCTGGAGATGAGAGGGCGTGGCTGCAGGAAGGGGCTGAGAGGCAAATGGTGACAGGTAGAGACAAAAACAGAGCTGAAAGGAGAGTAAATATTGGGCTTAAATTCACACAATGTTGCTCCGTAACTTCTGGATGTGTGAATAAAAACTGTAGCCAACTGTTTGCTGTTCATCACATCAACTTAAAGTTGTTTACAGCTTGTTTCTGCTGCTGCCAAATAGCTAATGCAGGTTTAAAATACTTCTGACACATTAAGACATCAGTAATAATAATCCACTAATATAACAATAATACAAGAGTGACATTTTTCTGATAATGCTCACATTATCAAACATTTTGAATGCAGAACATATACTAATAGTTATTTAGTAAAGAATCTGAATACGTCTTCACCCATTTCAGGCACACACACACACACACACACACACACACACACACACACACACACACACACACACACACACACACCCTTCATGATCACAGTCCTGGATCAAACACAGCACTCTTTACTGCTACAGCTTTATTGTAACAGTAGGAAGTCCACTCAGGTTATTGCTCTATCTGTATAAAGACGAGATGAGGAGGCCGGGGGGGAACTTTACAATATTTCTTTATGTGACGCAGGCACTCATGTGCATTACATGGCGTGGATAATGTGCCGTGTAAAAGTGAAGGATTGCTTACAGTTGAGTGATGTTATGCTCCACAAATAATCCTGTTTAGGCCTGATGAATATCACAATCTGAATCCGTCTCAGGCCTCCATCGGCTTTATTGGGCAGGGAGTGCCTTCTGTTGGTACAGTAGAGCAGAGTGATAATATTTGAAAGTGAGGAGCAATATTTTTAGAGTCAATGTAGAAGAAGACAAAGTCCTCTTTACAGGATGACTTCTCTTCTTGGTCCTTCACTGTGATGTGTGGAGCCGTTGAAGGAAGTTCACAAAGGTGCAGGACAGGTACCTCTCCATGTTGAGCACTAGAGGGCCCACTCTGCTCTCTCTACTGTCTTCTCCCCAGTCCTTCACCCCCAGTATGAGATATTAGTTGTCCCCCTGAAAATTGCCAACGATTTCTCCCTGTTCTTTGTAATTAAAAGGCTATTACTCAGAGGAGACAGTGGATGCAGAATGTATTTGTGCAGGCTGTTTATATCACTGCTATACACACTTCTTGACTGTTAACTGGGGGTAAGTATTATTACTTTTACATTGATCTTAGTGACAGATAACAGCTATTCCACAATAGAATTGTAAATGGAGAAAGGAACTAGAGACAATTAGCTGAGCTTGTTGTGGCTTCAGGAAACGTAGAGCTAGAAGTACAAAAGATAAAGAGGCATTAAAGTAGAAACCTGTGTGTCGGTTTCTGATTGATATAATCTGTTCTGCACTTAACTCCAAGGTGACGCGTACTGCAAAACTCACAAACCATACTGATATTAATTAATTACATTGTTTTGTTTACAGCTTAAGAGTTTTTCAGTTTAAACAGGTAAAATATGATAAAATAGCAAAGATAAAAGTGTGTAGTGTCCCAGATGTCGCCATAGAAAAGTACTGAGAGATGATAACCCTCTCTTATTTGTAGACAAAAAGGCATTGGACATCTTACACAAAAAATAATGGAAGAAAAACAAAGTAAGTAATGTAAGTATTGTAAAATAGTGTAAGTATTTGCATCAATAAAGTTTTGTCATTCCAAATTCACTAAGTGATATACGTATGTGATACCAACCCTGGTGTCACCCCGTAAAAAGCAATGAAAAAAATATTATTATTGCATTTCTTAGTTCCTTTGGGCAATAACAACATTAATACTGTTTTTTTTCCCAACAGACTAACATTTTTTTAATTATGAGCCTCTACCAAACTGTTGAGATGTTACAGCAAAACACTCAACACTCTGCGTAGATTTGTTTCTATTTTAGTGAAATAAAAGACATTTTTAAAGTAAACGTTCCTTTTATGAAAAAGACCAAAGTGTAAAAAACAGTAAAATCACATTTCACGTATAGAATAAAATCTAAAGGTTATATAAAAATAAAAAGTCATACGATAGGCAGTACAATCTATATAAGAACTAGATCAGACTTGTTAATCTTCTTCAGTATCAGCAGTATCAACTTGGATTTATCTAATTAGTGACTGTATTTTCATTAAAACCACCTAAAAATGTCCCATTTCAGTCATACTGATATAATTCTTCTTACTTGGAATAACATTAAATGCATCATATTCAAGTGTGTAGCTGCCGTGGGGGACGGGGGTCACGTATTTGTTTGCACCACATGCCTTCCTGGGGAGAAGCCACCTGAAAACGTCTGGATCTGAAATTCACAGTGTATATTCGCTGCATATACTCACCATGATGCGTAAGCTGAGCTTAATGTGCAAAATTGGTGGACTGCTCCTTTATGGTCAACTAATGTTGACGATAATGAACGCGTTATCTTTGATTGACTGATGGAGGTTTAGGCTTCAGATACACCTGAGCGCAGGTGCATGTTTGTCTTTGTGGAGAAAATGTTTTGTGGATATTTAGGATGTTTTTTTTCTATATCACTTTATGACCATTCATATATACATTTATACAACCATACAGACTCATGTGTATCAATGGACAAATGAATAAGAAAAGGGGAAACAAAGAAAGAAGAATTACTGAAGAAATTACATAATAAACACACAAAAAGAAAGATTTAAAAAATTTTTTTTTAACTTGACACGCATTGGGAAGTTATTCTCTTCTCTACCATTCTATGTAAAATGCACACTGCAGTTTTAACAGAAATAATAATATGATGAAGCAGTCTTAATGCAACTCTGGTGATACACAAATTTTTACTAAATTCAGTGGTGGGGGAAGTATTCATATCCTTTACTAAAGTAAAAGTACATATACAATAATATAAAAATACTGCATTAAAAATCCTACTTGGTATTGTCATCTAAATGTACTTAAATCATCAAAAGTAAAACTACTCATAGTTATCTATAGTAACTTCTATATTATTATATATGACATGATTAGATTGTTAATACTGATGCATTAGCAGAATTTTACTGTTGTAGCTGGTCAAGATGGAGAAGATTACTTACTATATACTGTTTAGTTCACTGGTTCCCAGTCTGAGGGTCGGGCCCCTCCAAAGGGTCACAAGAAAAATCTGAGGGGTCGTGAGATGATTAATGGGAGGGGAAAAGAAGAAAAAAGAAAGTTCTGCTATGCAAATTTGGAATCAATCTTTGCTTTTTTTTGTGAAATAATTTCACTTCTTTGGGCCTTGAACATTTATTTAAATGTGAGAAGTTTAGAGGGGAAATGTCTCTTGAAACATGACAAGAGGCCACAACTAGACAGTGCATTTTAATAAGGGCTCAGATGCCAAAAACGTAGGGAACTACTGGTTGAATCTTTACCAACGCATCATATTTTATAAGCTGATCATATGTTAAATCATAACCTGCAAAGTAACTATAGACGTAGATAACTGTAGATGAGTAAAATTTACAATATTTCCCTCTGAAATATAGTGAAAGTACAAGTACCTCAAAATTGTTAGCTACTTTCCATCACTGACTAAATGTATTTATCAGTTTTTCCAACACTGTGCAGCCTCTGCATGCTCCAAATCTAACACGCCCTCTATCATCCACACCACCTCGCTCATTAACCGGGCTGCTTTCTCCTCTCCTTCATTTCTCCTTCACCTCCTCTCCCCTTTCCCAGTCTCTGTTTGGTCCAGCAACAGAGGTGAGACTCTCCCTGACCTCCCCCAGCCTCGGCAGACACTCGCCACCAGACGGTCGGTCACACGACACATGCCGCGCAGGGGCACAATGCCGCTTGTGTTCCAGGTCGCCTCAGCCTCGGCTGCAGCCAGCGACTCTGACAGCAACCAGGTGAAAGGAAAAAAAAAGTCTGCTCTCCATACAAACAGCAGCCATCTTTAAGTGTCCTTCCTGAGCGAGACACTCATTTCAAGCGCAGATAAGAGTGTCAGCCAACTTCCCTAAATGTAAAATGTAAGCTATTTGACAGCCAGGTATCAGACTGATGGATCAGACGTTTAACAGGCTTTATTGTTGGGGACTGTGAGATCTGGCAACAGACTCCTAATGAAGACGAGTCCACGGAGACAGAGCCCATAGAGTGGACATTGATCAGAACCACCAGACTGAACAGACACATTACAGAGACTGGAAAAGGTAAGAGGATAGAATAGAGGAATTCCATCGGTTGATTCAGGCTGATGGCTTCATTCAGCTTGTACAATATCTGTGTGTGTGATCTGTCCCTCCCCTCTCTGTGTCGCTCTGTGTGTGTGTGTGCGGCAGGAAGGAGGAGGTTATCCTTAAACTTATTAGAGCAGGTGCAGTGCATTGAAAATCCATTCAGTGTTGCTGTCACAGCGATTCTCTTCCATTGAATTAAGAGGGGTCAATCCCACAAATCAGGAGATTACGCTGCGGGGAGATAGAGGACTAACTGCTCAGTGGTGTACATACACACACACACGCACACACTCAGGCACGTACACGCACAGTCTCACTAATGTAGGCCTATGCATGTGTGTGTAGACTTAGGCAGAGTGTGGAGACAGAAATAGCACATACACATGCTTTTATTGCCAGTATTTAAATGCAAATTGCATATTGATTTTGATATTTAAATTAGACATGTTTAAATAAAATGCCCAAAATTTTAAAATGTGGAAAATGAAATGGCTAAAGACATTCATACTAGGCTCACTTGGTCACACTGTTTCTCGAATGCACTCTCATTCTCTCACTCTCTCTCTCTCTCTCACACACACACACACTCACACACAGTAAACCCTGTGTTGCGTGACCATGCGGTGGTTTCGCTGTAGCTGTGCTGGCAGGAGGAGAGGTGGTTGTGATTGTGCTGAGTGGAACGATCTTGAGTTTGGGGACGTTGGCATTCATCACACACTCACACTTACACACTGCAGTAGCCCTGCGGCTCAGCCCGCTTTAATTATTACATGGCCAGCTAATCAATAGCAAAGAGGCTAATCCTATTTCATGCCTTCATATTCATTTATGCCGCTGTCAGATTTAAACTAGTCGCGCTGTGATTTCCATCATATTGTGTACACATACGACTGTGTGTGTGTGTGTGTGTGTGTGTGTGTGTAAATATTTTTCTACATATGCATTGCATATTAGCAGTCACTGTGCTGAATTAGAAAATAACTGTAGGAAAGATTTCTAGTAACGTTTTATGTTAACGCTCCTATTTAGCATTTATAAGCAGTTTATAAACACACTATAATGTAGTTATAGGAAGATACAACTAGAACTCCTCCTATGAAACATCTGTATAAACAGATAATGAATGATTGTCAGATCATTTAATTAATTCTTTACTTGAGCAAAAAGAGTCGGTCTAGACCTGCTCTATATGAAAAAGTGCCCTGAGATAACTTTGCTATGATATGGCGCTATATAAATAAAACTGAACTGAACTGAATTGAAACACCATCCACTGATGAAGGTCATGAGATGCTGCTTAAAGCTCCAGGAGAAACGTTAAGAATTTTTTTGTCAAACCAATCGAAACTTTGCAAGGTCAAGATTGAAAAATATATTTGTTTGGTGTTTTGATAATTTTGTGGCGTCATTTATTGTTTTGTAAGGCTACTTACTTGATATTACCTGAAATAATTCCATTTTTCTTAAATTTGTCATCATTGCGGCATCCAAATATTGGCCATATTTTAGGCACATTATTGGCCACATTAGACACTTGAAACATTGACATGATATTTTAGAGAATATTCACACGTTCATGTAATTTCTCTTATAGTAATTGATTAACTTGTTCTTGTCTTCTTTAATAGATCTATTATTTGTCTTAAGGTTAAGGACATTTGCCCATTTTGGATATGAGACTGGTTATTGTCTGATCTGCTTCCCCTAACCCCCTTTTTTGAACTTTTCTTGTTAATAAAAATTACTTATTTTGCATTACCTGTCTAATCTCTGTCTTTTCCGTGTAATTTTCTCAGGTGTTGGTTGTCTCAGATTTGGCTCTTCCTTTTTGATTGGTTGTTACAGTCTGTGGCTTTGGTGTAAAGATGTGTTGTTTCACATTGTGAATGATGCCCCCTAGTCTTGCATTAATCCCACAGAATACTGTTAGGCATCCGTCTATGTAGATGGATGCCTTATTTTGATACAGCCAGCTGGGGAGCCACAGACTCTTTCCCGCTAAAGTCTCCTTCTTATCTAACACACAAACATGAACAAGGTCTTGTCCTGCACCTCAGCTTGTTGAACGAGCGACCAAACAAACATTCACCGGGGTTAGCGCTGCTAACGTCTGCAGCACATTAAACAGCATGTAAACGTACCTGCAAATGTCACTTTAGGTCCATTTAGATGCTGCTGTGGTTTTTACTCTACAGTACCACTAACAACACGCTGTCTGCCCTTGACATGTAGGCTGCAGAGCAAGTTGGTTTCTCGTTCTCTACGGTGTAACACCGGCACTCTGGCAGCTGCTGTCAATCCAACACAGACAGGGACACGCCTCTCCAGCCGTCTGAGATGAAAAGGAGCATTTCTGATATTTCTCCAAAAACCTTTTACTATTAACAATACATTTAACTACTTTACTTTAATACACCAGTTACAGACGAAGTCATTATCATTGACAAATACTTTAATAAACACTTTAAAATATCCTTACACCCGCTACAACAACTTCATTACAGTGAGTTAAAAAACATTTATTTTGTCTTTATATACTTTATATGTTTAGAAATGCTAAATGGGAGGGTTAGTGGAAAGTTTGTTTTCAGTTGTGTCTTAGAAGCATGTTTATTAAAACATTTTGATTGCCATTATTTTACTTACACAGTCTTAAAATTACCTATGTGCATATAAGTATAATTTATAACAATAACAGTTTTTATGGCGCATAAATTATCTTGGAAAATAAAAACTCTAATATTGTAATTAGTAATAATAATAAGAAGAAGAAGAATAATTGTAATAATTTAAGATTTCTGTTAACATTATTTTGTGGTTTAGACAATCTTAGAATGACTAGGCTGCAGCCTGCAGGTCAGATGCATGATAGTGGAGATGACAGTGACTACTGTACACTAGCTCGTGTACAGCACTGTAGGCCCAGTTGTACTGTACATACTGTATTATATCCTGTCTCCTCCCTCACACCCCCTCGGTTCACTCTATAATTGAACTCAATTACAGAATCCAGCCGCTCTCCGAGGCTGCAGCATCTCAAAGGACTTCAGCAGTGTCTGCCTCAGCGCTGCGTGCTTCCCAAAATATTCCTCCAGCTATACGTCTGATGCAGTCAGGGTTTCAATTTACTGTACAGGGCTGACCCCTTCATTGTACGTGTAATGAAATACAATGCTCAGCTGTCAGCGTGGACATTTTAATCTCACGCAGTGTTGTCATTGAATTTCTCTGTGGGTTTTTAGTATGAAGTGAATTGCTGTCGTTACTCTGTGTAGGGTGCTAACTACAGAGGGAATAATGAATAAAACTCTCATCCCTCTACCTTCCCTATTTATTGTCTATTGAATGTGATAATTTAACTATTTCTGAATTTGCTGATGACCCTACGTTCTGAGTTCCTGTGGTGAGTATTAATGGATATTTGATCCTTAGCGCACTCTCTTATTTTTGCTCTTATAGTTTATTTCTGCAAAGTCATTTTTAGTGTTTGCTCTTACAATTGCACACTGAGCATGGGCCAGTTGTGGGCACCCACAGGGAAATCATACTGTGGGATGATCATATCAGAGGAATAGATGCGGTGTCAAGCAGAGTTACTTCTGTGAGATAAAACTGTGTCCATCCCTACATTTAACTTCCTTGTTGTTGTTCGGCAGTCTCCCGTAGGTTTTGACCACTCATTTTGCATCATGTTGTGACTGCAGGCGGAACTGCACATTAACTGATCAGAGTCAGCAGCGCAGCACTATAGTATGGTTTAGTTTCTGTTATGGCCATGCCATGCCACGCGTTCATGCTTGCTGAACAGTATATGACCAGAATTTTTTCTGGCAAAATATGTAAAGAAATATTTCCTCTAAGTCATTCTTTCTCATTTAGAGGAAAGGGCGTAACCATCAATGGAAAAACAACACACAGAAAGAATAAACTGTGAACTGTAGTCATGTTGTTAGGTGAATTATACAACCATGAGAAGTGTAACTTTTGCAAATAGATTCTCTGGCTTATGAAAATAACCAGCAGCCTTGTAATAAATCCTCCCATCATGAAGATTGAATGATTGAATGATGAACAGTTTGAGACAGGTGTTGATTCAACTTTATGGTCATTTTGGAGGCTGCTGTTGTGTTACACTGAGAAGTGTTTCTAATATTTAGTCTCCCTTCATTGATATAAATCAGGTGGACAAAATATTAAAAACACCCAAGTATAACAGAAGCCATTGGAACCCCAAAATTTAAATATACACAATATACACATATACAATTTAAATGACCACCTTTCTAAAACCGGTTCAATCAAAGCTGAACATTACAACCTTAATGTATATAGGATTTATTTATCTATTTATTCTGCATTTATTTTAGCCAGATGGATCTGACCAAGTGGACAATTTAAGTGTATATATAATTTGAGTGTATATCCCTTTCATTCACTGATTGGGCATCAACAGCAGTCCAGATGATATCTGACTTCTCTCGGAGAACGTCACTGATGACCTCTTCATCAACCTCTGTTCCTGTTTTGTCCACCAGATGTATGCTTGTCTCACTGGAGATGCTGAACTTCCCTTTGGCTGTGAATACACAAACAGATGCAATGGAAAAAGTTATGAAGCACTCCTTCACAAATTCACAGAAACCAAATAGAGAGAAGAAGAGAGTGGCACTGATGAGGGAGTTAGCTGGACCACAGCCAAATGGTCTGACTCTTTTAAGTGTTTCCAAGATTAGAAACCAGCTACTCACTTTTTCCCTCAGACTACTCCAGCTCTTCTGGTTCATTTCCCTGCCATCACAAACACACTCACACACACACACACACACTCACACGTGTATAGGGCCTTCTTCTCCTTGCTACCTTGTTAGTGATCACAAATTTAACAGTACACAGAGATAAAGTCAAGACAAACTACTCATTGTGCCTCGAAGACATGCAGATGATTTTACTGTAATTGCTTCAGAGGGCGCTTTGCAAATCATGTGAAATATTGCAAACCAAAACGACTGGTTTGCTGTGATCTATAGTGCCAAACACAGAGGCACAGTAAATAACAGCTCAAAAAGGCCTTGGAATGATTCACTTTGCCTCACTGCGTGGTTTACAACACTGCTCCATGCCAAAACACACTTGTTAAACACTTTGTAAAAGACAAAGGGCAGGGCCTATATGTAGATTATGTAGACGTTTGTTTATCTAAAGAAAGACGTTTTTCTACGCTTAGTGGTTTATAGTGAAGTGGCCACAGGGGCGACAGAGCAGCCAGCCAGAGAAACACTGGAGGGAAATGAACTCACATGAACAAACAAACTAATTCACCAATGCCATGTTCGTATATGGCATCTTGACTCTGTCTTTGTGTATGTGACCTGCAGGCACCCAGTGGTGTGCGAGGCAGATAACAGCCCAACCGGTGGTTGAGGAATTAAAGATAGTGTCCAACCCTGAGGGCCTTTAAATAGACCACACTCATCACTGACCGTATCTCCACTGACCTCTTTACACAGCGTGACCCCCCGGTCTGTACAATTCAGCCCCACACCCAGACCCCCCCTTTTTGTCCACCAGGTGATAAGTGGAGACTTTAGGCTGTAAGTATACCATTAAATACCATGTATTTTACAGCAGAGGTTATTCAACTTTTCAACCCATGACCCAAATAAGAAAATGATTCTCTGGCCCCAGGTCTCAGGCTCATTAAAATATATTGGTTTTCATGACATCCAGGGACCCACCGCCAGCTATAGGCCTGTCACCTGTTTTGGTTCCTGATGTAAAGTTTCAGAAATTAAGTTTAATGAGATACTTGACTGGCTATTATTACAGTATAGAGTACATTATCATCCTATAAATGTTTATTTTATTGGATCATCAGGTCAGATCAGAATGAAAATGAAGCCACTCAGAGCTCTGTTTTACAGACAGAGATAGGCTTTTAAAGGAAAGTCGATGAAGTTCTTTCTTAAAGTTATCGTCAAATCCAAAATAAAGCTGACATAAAAGATATCTTATAACAAGACAAAGAGTACAGCCAAGGCTTTCGCTCTGTGAGGCTGTAATGTAAAGAAGACTAAACTGTTAGGAGGATAAACGTTGAGGTCCACATCATTATTAGTCATGGTGAAGTAAAGGAAATAATTGGCCAGAGGGTGGTGTCACAATAAAGCTCTTTGGCGACTCCTATTAGAAGGGTTTATTATGTTGTGAGCATGTAAGAGTTCAGAGACAGTATTACAGAGTTTATTTATGTGAGGGAGAAAGGTAGAAAGGTGAATATGTTGAGATTTCACATCATAAGAAGTGTTGGCTGCGCAAACATGAAACATTTAACTATGCAGTTTTTATGTATGGCACTGATAGGAACAACATTTCTATCCAATAGTTGTTGAGATATTTCTGTCAAACCCACCAACCCTCCTGTGAACAGGAAGTGCATAAAGTTGTTCCGCAGTGACTTTGAGAATAATGTGCTGGCATCATTAGCTTGGTGCTAATATAGAGGGGGGCCGGTGCTGAGCTATCGAGTGCTGCATAATTTATTAGATTCCACGAGGGTGATTATTTCAGATTGAAATAGATGTGATCTTGAATTGTTCTGCTCCGTTGCTTGGTGTGAAATGAGTAATGAGCCTGTGGACTGAGGATGGAGCTGGCTGGACAAACGGACCAGAGACATAAAGCCAAGGAGCAATCGCACAGGGACACACTGGTGCTTTAACTTGGCATCAAAAGTGCTGAAAATTGAGATATTGTCAAGGAAGTTTTCAGTCACAAATCGACTTTTGCATAGGCCTAGACTTCTCTGGAAATGACTAAACACCTTGGCACTCTCCACCCTCAAAAGAAAAGGTTAAATTAAGAAGGGTGGTACTTGTAGCCGGTCGAGGCAGATGACCGCCCACCCAGAGCCTGGTTCTGCTCGAGGTTTCTGCCTGTTAAAAGGGAGTTTTTCCTTGCCACTGTTGCTTGTGCTTGCTCTTGGTGGGAATTGTTGGGTCTCTGTACACATAAGGAGTCAGTCTAGACCGACAAAGTGCCCTGAGATAACGTTGTTATGATGTGGCGCTATATAAATAAAACTGAATTGAATTGAATTGTAGCTGGGCTGGAAGAATGATCCGCATTTACATTTAGAAGGCTTCAGTCATGTCAGACAAAGACTAGAAATAGATATAAAAGAGAAGTAGAAAGTCCTCATCCTCAGCTCTTCTCTTTGCCTCGGGGGTGTGCATGCGTGCTCCATGTGCAAACACACTGCAAATGAGTGGATGTGAATGGGACAGACTGCAGCCTGCCGCTGCTACAGTGTTGTCACAGGCACACAGGGAGAAAGAAGGGAAACAGGGAAAGTAATGGGCACAGATTCTTCAATTTAACTCTGTATCGATTTTTCTTGTCTCCACCTCGCTGGTGTCCCGGTCCTCTGCTGCAACAGACCTGACAGACAGAGAGGACCTGTGTCTCAGCTGTTGCATCAGGAAGAAGGATTTAGTAAGAGATGGGAAGTGTGTGTCAGCCTGTGTGTTTGCCTTCAACCTCTTCTACTGGCTAGTTGCCATAGTATGTATACAAGAAGAAGTTAAGATTTAATACCTAAATATTGAATGTAATATAATGTATATGTTGGACATTTGGTGTCAAAATGTGGTTGTTTGCATAGCACTTGGTCTAGAGAAATGTTGTTCATCCATTCAAAGAAACAGCCCTCATATTAGTTGTTTGGAAAATGCCTGATATGAATAAATTTCACTGGAGAGTTGGCTGATACTTTGTTGAGTAGATGATTTCTCATTTTGAAGGAATTATTCCTTTAAATGCTCTCTAAATGCATTCAGGCACGGTCACACCAGAAAGTGGCACAAATAGAAGCCAGGAACATGCTAGTGCTATTCAGTCACAATAGCTCCCATAGCTTCTTTTTCTGCACTGTGCCGTTTACAATCTCCTGGCATTTTGCTCTGAAGTGTAGTTCTCTCTAGCTCGCTTGCTAATGGGACAATAAGATCATAGAGTTTATTCAAAAAATGGACAGTATTTGTACCATCAACTTCTGTCTCATAACTTTATGCTAACTATTCCTCTTTTGTGGAGCAGTTTATACTCAGAGGAGGGTTAAGCTGGGCAGACACTACTGTGCGTTTTTATTAATCTTGTACGTTGTGTTAACTCACACTACATGTTTTAAATGGCCTTTCTGCACAGCCAGAACCTGCAACTTATATGCTCACACTGTACGGATCAATTTACCAGCCATGACGTAGGTGCTCACACTGAACGTGAGCAGGGGAACCTCTGATCGCTTTTGTCCATTGACAATTCCAATAAAGTTAATTCAAACAAGACAACGGCATCCTAAACATTGTTGACAAAAAGAGAGAAAGGCAGCGTTACTTTGTGCAATTCTACTAGGAATAGAAAGTAAGAAAAAAAGAAGAATATGGAAGCTGGAAGATGCAGACAATATGGTCTCTCTGTTCTGCAGCCACGTTCAGTTTTCTATCACAGCACAGAGCTCAGTCAAGACTACAGTTACAACATGTAGAATAGTGGTCTAATAACATTAAAACCAGCTTACTATAGTATAGCGGACCTTTTGACAGCTGCCATGTAGGACATTGGAGGGTGGAACTGCTCAAACTGCAAGAGGGCCGATGGATATTTCTGACCTGCCAGAAGTCCATCCGAACGTCCGAGAGCCAGATCATTGATCGTTCAGGCAATTAATCAGGCCTCATGAACTCCCTCAAACTAAACGTCAAATAACAACCGATCTGGCAGAAATTCAACCAGATTCTAAAATTAGTTGGGGGCGACAAAATTCGGTGTGCACCCAAGTGAACACAGCTAATAAGCTACAACAGATACCTCCATTTTGGACTCTGCTCCCCCAGAGGTCAGCACTGTCAAGACGGCTTGCTATTGGTCAACAGTGCAAATTCAGAGTCTGAGTTTACCACAGTTTGTGCAGATTTACTTCATCCCTGCGAGCGAATCCTCTGATCGTGGTGGGTCCATCAAGATTGAGATATATAGGCTGAGAAACACACAGAAGTGTAAAGTTGGATTCTCAGTTTATTTGTCAGCCTGTCCTCCCCCTCAGATGTGTTGCCAGGTTTGCAGATGGGACCTCTCCCTCTGTGTCTTTGTGTTGTGATGCCAGGCAGATTCCTCAAGTGCTGCTGTGGGACAGGTGTTGTGAAACAGAAGCCACCGTGGGAAGTCTTGGCATTGCCCAGCAGACTTACCCCGAGAGTTGGCATCGGGCGAACACTCCTCAGCTGCACACCAATGCTCTGCCAACTGTGTAATACCTCATGATCCTTGTTCACTTTGCTCCACCTTCCTCTGTCTTACTCCTGCTATCAGTCACTTTACTTATCTGTGCCAATGCAAGTTTTGTTTCTGTCTGTCCATGTTTTCTGATGTATCTAGGGATCTAAAGTAGTAGTAATTAAGGATGGGTAAAGTATGACAGCTGGTGATTACCAAAAGCCAAGCATTAGAAAGCACACACACAACAAAACAATGTATCCTCCGTCTCTGTCTTAATGAATGATCATTAATTTAATGTATCTGAAAATTTAAGTCATAGGCCTGTAACTATTTACAGGCTCAAAGGTGGCGGTGGCGCAAATGCAGTTGTAATGCCATGAATTTTCGTGGGGCACCAGGCCATTTTTTGGCACTTGTTTGATTATTTCATGGCTCCAAATGAAATCTCTTGAGCTGCAGTGGCTGGAGAGGCGCAGCTAAGGTTTGGTTCATGCAGATCAGGTGGCGTAATGCAACTTTGTACTGAGATTGGCTCAAAAGAACAAAACCACACAATTGTGTGCACAATTACAAAACACAAAGTAATTGCTCCACATCAGTTAGGAAGGAATTGAGGTAAGCAGTTGGCACTGTTGCCTCAGAGCCAGAAGGTCCTCAGTTCAAACCTCCTGCTGGGATCTTTTTGAGATATGCCAATACAAATGTTCAACAGTTTAAAAATAATGTTTCAATGCTTTGAGCACCACAAATGAAATGTTACTCTCCTCCACTGTCTTAAGGTGAAGTTCTCAGAGATGGAAATCTCAAAACCTGGACAAATAAAACCAAAATCCAGGTTTGAGTCACGGTGGCAGCAGGCTAAACAAAGTAGTCAAGGGTGAGCCCAGCCACCCTACCATGGAAACTCTTTTCTATCCTCAAGGTGCCGGTAAAGGTGGATTTGCCCCAGGTGATGGAGTCCACGTATCTCGGGATTTTGTCCACAAGTGATGGAATACAAGATTGGACGGACTGATGCTACGTTGAACCGGACGGTCTTGGAGAAGAGGGAGCTGAGCCTACAGGTGAACCTCTCAATTTACCGGTTGGTCTACATTCCAACCCTCACCTATGGTCATGGGCAACCAAAAGTAGTATTTTTATACTACTTTGAATAGGTATAATTCTACTAACAAAAAACCCCAACATATTTATAGGGTAGTTCCACTCCTTTCAAACTGAAGTAGTAGTCTGACTACCCCAATACTCTTTCTGTCTCACTAATTTCCCACCATCCTTGTAGAATCTTTGCCCACCAATCAGCTCTGTTAATTGAAGTGCAGCAGTTAAGGACCCTGGATGGCTCACATTATCTTTATTTACCGGCCTAATTGTCACACTGATGGCAGCCTTGAATGGAGCTATGCAGCACCGAAGACTGATCACTCACTCAACTGAAACACAAGACACCAGGGGCACACTAATGTATAGAAGGATATAGGAGGGCAGGGAGAGTGGAAAGGAAGGAGAAAGTGGAAAGAATAATAGCAGAAAGGTTTACAGATTAAAATTAAGAGTTTAGTAATATAATAAAAAAGGAGCAGGAGGAGGAGAAAAAACAAAAGAAGAAGCTGGTGATGACTTTGCTAATGATGCTGTAGACAAAGAAGAAGGCAAAGAGTTTGTAGTTGCTGAGACGCTGCAGCAGTAGAAAAAGAAGATAGCAGGAAGGGGAGCTGGAGTCAGTTAGATGTGGTGAGATGAGATTGGAGATGTGGTGGGATGCCAAAACAGACAAAAGAAGAAGAACGAGAGAAGAAAAATGTAAGTGGAAGCAGCAGACAGTGAGGAAAAGGCAGCCGGCAGCCACCACTGAAGGCTAAAGTATTAATCTTCCCTAGCAGGAGTAGTGAGGTGGCTATGCATATTAGCCCTGTGAACAGCAGCACTATGGGCCAACGTGTCCTTATACCACATACACACACACGCTTAGATACACACACACACAAGCACACACTCATACAGTATAAGTACCATTGGTTTCAATCCTTCTTCCCACTGCTAATTTCAAGGCGCTTTGTCTTCTTCTTCATGCTTATTTAGAGTGTGTGTGTGTGTGTGTGTGTGTGTGTGTGTGCCAAGACAAGATATGGAGCACACTCATCCACTCAGACACACACACACACAAAGCTGCAGGTCCTTGTCAGGTTGAACAAAGCTAATCAACACAAGTTTTATTCTACACCCAACTGCAAATTGAGGGAGACAAGAGAATGAGGGCACTGTGAGTACAGCTGTGGGTCAGTGTGTTACCATGTGTGAGTGCGTGAGTTTTACTGCGTTGACTGAAAATGCTGTGCACTAGAGAGGACAACATGTGTCCGTGCTAACTTTTTTGGCTCTTTGTAAAGATGTCCACCCATACTGAAATGCCTACAAAAGGGAAACCATCAAATCTCTAATTTGTCCCCATTCAGAGAGGCCCCTGCCACTAATATGCTACTAATATATGTGTGTGTGTGTATCTGTATATACTATCAGATTGTACGGTGGCCCTGAGAGCTCAGTGCACTGCAACTTGTTTTGTGCTTTGCTTGTGTTTCGTCTTTTTAAGTTGCAGTGCATTGAGCTTTCCGTAGGATTGAGATGTATTGTAAGTATGAATATGTGGTTATTTCTCACATTAATAATAATTACATAGTTACTTAGTCACTTCACTTAGTGCTCTCTCTCTCTCCTCTCCAGATACCTTCCTTTGTTGTCTCTTCATATGTCCGCCTGCTGAGCGCCCATTACTCTGCTAACTACCTCCTCAGAAGCCCAGCCCAGCAGACACATGCTGGTAGTTTATACCACTCTGTCAGCCAGGGGAGAGGAACGTGTGTGTGTGGGTGTGTGTGTGTGTGTGTGTGTGTGTGCGTGTGTGTGTTATGGCAACCTGACTGAACGGCTTGTGTGCCATGTGCTGGCAATTCTCCCCTGTGCCCCACTAACGTCCTCTTTACCAGCAGCAGAAAAATCCTCTTTGCTTTCTCCCCTCCTCTCCTCTCCTCTCCTCTCCTCTCCTCTC